>CAJUYG010000155.1:430298-449924 GCA_910591675.1 Galerucella calmariensis | reverse complement strand
AATGTGCTCGAACGTAACTATCCGCTTAAACACCATAATACACCATTTTTATACTAAAACCTATTCAAACCAAAACCAACTTCACATTTTTAACAGTATTTCAATAATATAATAATTTAAATATCATGAAAATCGATCAGGAAGCAGACAAGAGACTTTGTTAAGTGGGGATTCTGGAGAAACAGAAGGGTTGTCGTTAATAAGATACTGGGAAACGGTAAGAGGATACATCTAGGGGTTAGTCCTTCGTCGTATTCAAATTCATTTATAAATAATCCCTGTGACACGATGTTCTTGGAAGTTCGGAATCCAGTTATCCATAAAACGTCAGGACTAGACTAAATTTGCATGTTCCAATATCCCAGAGGTTTCTAGAATAGTTTTTAATTTGTTTTGTTTGTAAAGTAATGAAAAAAATATAAATATCTATTGCTTTATTATTGGATAAATAAAAAGTATAACATGAAAAGTTCGTAGAAAATAATATAAAAATTATCACTCACATTCATCGTCTTCAGTTTTATCGACAACTTCTTCTTCAGGAGTGCAGCATTCGCAAGTTTTCTCTTGTGTCTCTTGTGTCTCTTCTTGTGTAACCTCTCGTTCATTGTCAAATTCTCCAGGTTTTTTCCTCAATAAGCGTTCGTGGTAACGATCCATTGAGTAGTAAACTAAATATCCCAACGAAATCGCTGTAATAAACTAATTTTATTACCAGAAATAATGTAAACTATCATAAGTTACGTGGTAAAATCCACTGAGATTCTTCGATGATTCTTCTCACTAAATTTCCTATTCGTAGTGATGGAACCATTTTCATATGATACGGAGATATTTTATAAATCACAATGTTTCTCATGTAATGGAGATTGCCGAAAAGCATGTGACCGCCAGTCATGGTTTTAAATTATTATTTCGTAGCTGGTGAAGTGCGAATTTGACAAAAGTCTAGCTTAAGACAATTTCGTCAGAAAACTTTCATTAATTAAGTTGTCATGGTAGCATAATGAACCATAATAAAAGTACTGACGGTTTTTCAATGCAGATAAGAGATAAATCCAAGGGTTTACTACATAGAGATATGGTTTACTATCTCCGAATTACAGCCAGTTTCACAATAATAGGTTACCTCATGGTTAAAAAGTATCCAACGGTTACGACAAAATTTGGGTTTCACAATATATTATATGATCAAGGGTATTAGTCATTGAGGTGAAGGAGATAGGAGAGAACATAACATTATAAAGAATCATCGACCAAAGTGGCTTCTCAATATGGCCGACTTCCGTTGAAACGTAAACAAACCAGAGGCGTACATTAAATTATTCAATTATGCATCTTTTTGAGGTGGTAATTGGATAAAAGCAGTCTCCAAACACTATTGTACAACTCAATATCAACTTAAATTCATACTAATAGGTACTCATAAATAACCTCTATCTAATTCCGCTATAAAATGTGACACTTTAAGTCACTCCTTGACGTTAGGTAACGTCACATTTTTCATAACCTTCATATATCAGTTATGAAAAGTAGTTATGTAAAAACTTTACGTAACAGTTTATGTTTCAACATATAGATACCACATGAGTTATATAAGCTTTATTCAGGTTTTTGTTTCTGGACAGTCCGTAAACCAATCTGGAATTGCGCAGAGTTAGTTGCGTACTTTATTCAGTCCTAAGAACTATTTTCGGTCCGTTTAAAATTGAACGAAGGTCGACAAAACCCGAGCATCCCGCATGGTCTATAGAACTGAAAGAAGCTAACTATTGTGGTTTGATTCCAAAAAAAATAAGAGAGACAAGAATAAGTGATGCCACAAGGAACGTACAGAAGATAACCCAACTAAATTGACAATTGAAGATGACTCATTATCATCACTGTATTGAGGGACAGTCTCTTCCACAAAGTTTTCGTTGTGAATATTATCCTGTAAAACTCCTGGAATCATAAGATTATTGATCACATCAAGAAGAAAATCGTCTTCACTTGATGTTATGATGAACTACAAAATAATATTCCTCCATTTGGTAAATATTAAATTTGAAAAGTGCAGAACAGTGTATAAGAAGCGTCATGATTTTAATAATTCTAAAATTATAGAATATAAAAAAAGTAAGTTGTCCAAACTGCAATCCGTTAAAATAGCATGCAATTTATATCTATTATAAATATTCTAAGTTAATAAACTTTGCTAGACTTCACCAAGTTTAAACATTTCAAAAGTGAATCTTTCATTCTCTGTGCCGTGCTTGTCCGAATTTATATCACACCAGAAATAGTTTTCTCTAAATAAACATTATCACATCAACTTGTTGAATTTGGTTAAAGGTTCGCTGTCCAGAGAGGGAAGTCGAGAAAGTTCAAGGTCGAACAATCTGAACATTCCACAAGCTTATGTTTGTTTGACGGTGACAGCTTTCGTTTCTTTTCCGAATAATTATTATTTTTTGTTCCGTACGCCGTTATTTTTTCGTTTCAAAATAAACAAGGGTTTTGTGCTTTCAGAAAATTACTAGCTAGGTAGACGATACCTGCGTTTGTATAAGAAATTCAAGAGAAAATATTTATTTGTCGAAAACATTTTCGTAACGCGACAACTTCATTTCGCTTTTGTTGTCCGTATAACCATAAAGCGAGGGTATAAAAGGGAGAATTTTTAATCAAATTTATTTTCTTTGTCCAGGCAAAACATACAAATATGCGAAGTTACCTTCCGTGATATTTAATTATGGAATAATACGAACTGAAATGTGACCAATGGCAATAGTAGTTTGTGCAACTAGTGTGGATATGATGGCCATATCGCACGAGGACGAAGTTTGAGCACGACGCTGTAGGCGGAGTGCTCAATCGTTCGAGTGCGATATGGACAATCCACACGAGTCGAACAGTATATTTTTTCTACGACCCATTCAAGAAAAAATCTAGAAAATAAACATTTGAATAAACTGTAAAATAAATATCACTTGAAATTGAAAATTTTCAACAATTTTATTCATAATAGTACCAATTCAATTTTATGTTTTCACTAATTTTTTGTGATAAATGTACAGTTCTTAAATGTACAATTTTTATAACATTACGGTTTCCCTTTTTAAATATGCGATGCTGTTATAAATAGATGTTGCCCGTCGGACTCCCGCACGAAGGGTACAGTATCTTTATTTATAAGAATGAATATTCTGCTAAATATTTCAAGCGTCTGCCTGTTGTAGTTATCAATATTGAGCAGAATAATTATTTTAAAATAAAATTAACAATTGAAAAAAAAATTTCTTTATTCGGAATTGAACCCGGGTCTACCGCATGAGAGTCTGGTGTGTTGACCACTCGGCTACCGAGACTTATTATCGGCGAACCTCAGAAGTAGTACATACTGTCATAAGAACTAACGTCAATCGGTAGGCCCTTAAATACCCATTTTATTCTGTTTTTAGTATTTGTTATTAATTTATAAAGTTTATTTCATTCAAGTTTATTTTTATAAACAAATATTCTTGATCCAGTGCTTCTGGGAGAGACTTCTTTTGACAAGTTATTTTGACGTTTCTTTAAATTGAAAAAAAGATGAGTGACGAGTACTAAACGCGAATGCTGATTGGTGGTTTTCATATACGTTCTAGGATGTATATGAAATCATATACGTTCAGTTAACCGATATGGCCTACATTTCCATTCTCTAAACTGTGCAGGAAATGGATAATATACATGTGGGTGTAGAAAAAACAATTTAACACTACAGCACTTATATATACGGTATTCTCAATGAAACATTGGTAACCTGTTTGTTTTTGTATTTATTGAACCCTAACAAACCCAGTCACGCTGTGGCTCAATTATAATACGTTAAATTGGGGCTTTCTAACAAAAACTCGCGGGCCACATGCGGCTTCTTCTTATTTTCTTCTTCTTATATGATACATTCTAAATACCAACTTTATACTAATGATTTTAGAATATTTGAGAGGATGAAACATATTGAACAAACCATCCATCAAAAGTGCAAACCGGGTCTTAGGTTTCCTAATAAAGCAGTCATAGGTAGATTAGATTAGATTGGAAGATGAGTGGATCTTTGTCCTACCCCACTGCGACCTTTGCAGATCTATTAGCCTGGATACCGACTGCCTTGTGCAGCTCTCTGTCCTCGGCTTTTCTTCTCCGAGTAAGAATCGCACCCTTGCTAGGCATTCGCTCTCACATAACCTTCATAAGCTGCTAGACACATAGGTAGCTTTGTTTTCGGGGCGAGATGGGAAACTCATGTTCGACTGGGTCCTCAACCAGTACTCAGACAGTGTTGGACTCATCCCCACGGAGATGCCTACCAACCAAACCCACCTCAAACTCGCCGTTACTCCCGCCTTGGAATCACTACTCTAGCATACTTCAAGACGGGCGACGGTACCTCACACACTCTCCGTCATCTCCCTTCTATCACTCCTACCTCTCACATTTCCATGTCCATGTCGAGTCCTTCTCGTCCCCTAACCATGCTCTCTACTAAGCCACCTATCTCCATCCATTCCTCCTCACCCCTCAAGATAATCTCCACCATATTTTCCCAATACACCGCCTCCTCCAGTTTATTTTCCAGCTTTTTCAAAACTTCCTTGTTCTTCCAACATCCAAACACATGTCCCACATCATCCTAGACTCCTCCCCCTCCCTGTGAGCACCTGCGTCAAGAAGTAGTTCACCTCCCCAAATTTCCGGTCCACCCAATTTCTCCTGCTCCCAATCGCTCCTTCTAGTCGCCCTCGCATACTCATCCCACCTTCTCTCCATTTCCTCACACATCCATTTCTGTACTTCCTCTCTGTTCGCACCCCTCCAGCGTTTCTGTCTGGCTCTAGCCATCAAGTCCAATGGATGGGACCTTGACAGCACTGCTGCTGCCAGTCCACCCACTGTCCTGTACGCCTGCACCACCCTCAGGAGTATCCCTCTCTGCACCCGCTGGAGTGGTCTAACCCTCGCTTTCACCCCTGCTTCCTCACCCCACACTTCCGCGCCATACAGCATACTCTGCTCTACCGTCCTACCAATTATCCTCCTCTTCCACTCTTCTGGTCCTTCCACATTACCCATTAATCTTCCCTTACTTTTGCCTTCTGCGCAGCCTTTAACATATGGGTTTTGAAGGATAATTAGCTATCCAACCACACCCCTAGATATTTCACCGCTTCCTCTATCCGAATTTTCTTCCCCTTCACCATAGGTAGCTTGGCATACTCAAGCCTTCTAAGGATTTACATAAGCTGGAATTTTACTTAAAAAAAGCGATTCTATTCAAGGCTAAGATAGAAAATTGTAAATCACGATTTACTATATTTCTAATGATCCCAATTCAACAAAAAACCTCTTGGAGGAGAAATCTTATTTAAGCAGAAATTCATCTTGATTTCAATAAATCGTAATTGTAGCTTATCAGATTTCAAACGGCGTACGCCCATGCAAAGAAACCCTGGATTTTGCGAGTTTCTGCGATTCGGATTCTTAGTCATCCTGCGGTGTGTGGATACAACGGAAATAGTCCTGAGATGTCATTACTGCGGTTGGAGAACGGTATCTTTGACAGGTGATTATGCCCTCAAAGACTATTCGGTTCTACCGATATTTATATTCTGCGAGGTGGAAGTATTTGTATTAAATTGCTTGGTGAGAAATGATGTGAAGGTGGATTTTCAAAAGATGAAAAATATTAATCTTGGGAGCATCAGGAACAGCTTCAGTTGAGATTGTAATGAGAGTTTAAATGAGAGATGAAGTGTAATGGGCTGCTGTATATGGGATGGAGTTGGTTTTAAACAATAGCAAATACTATAATGTATCATTAGATTTCAATACAGGTCGATTTTTAATTTTAATTTATTATTTTTCGAAGGAAATTCAACATTGTATATTCAGTTTTGGCAAATAATTATGTTCCGTATAGTTATTCTGTGAGTGGAACAGAAAAGGTTATGGAACAACAGAGAGACAATGTAGCATTCCCCTCACCAGATAAATTACAACATTCAAAATAGGATGCAGACGTACCTTTCGTAGCGGCAATGTGTCTTACGTCTTTTTCTAATGTCCCACTGACAGCTCTCGTCCGGTCTGTACTCTGTTGTTTACGGACGATTATCATTTATGAAAATTGAATACTAATCTTATTGTTATATTTATTTCGATAATACAAAAATATGCCTAGTTACACGAAAAAACATAAGCATTTTGGAAGTTCTCAAGTATTTTCAGTTAGCTGGTAATTATTAATTTCATAGCCTTCTCGAATTTGATGATTTTATTTATTAAATTCAAGGATATAATGTCAAAATAGCTATGGTTGGAATTTGGAATAATACCCTTCATAGCCTTTTCGAATTTGGATGAATAGGATCCTGATGATTTTATTTATCAAATTTAAGATTAGCTATATGTCAAAATAGCAAGTAAAATAAACGACAGCTTGCTCTCTCATTTATGAAATGGATGAGACGGAATTATGACGTCATTAACGTATTTCTTATCTAAGGTCGACATACATTTTATCTGTTACTTTTGACAGTTCAGTTGTCATATTTTGAAAACAATTCTTAACATATGTCATTGATTATAATTTTGAGGTTATGTGTAAAGTAACATTCAAGTAATATAAGACATACGTAAAACAGCAGAATACGTCACCCATTATGACGTTACGGCAAAGGATGGCTGAACAAACAATATTATTTCAACTATGGTTGAGATAATACCCTTCTTGGTGTGCGTCATCGATTGTTAATCTCCTTCTATCACATTACGTTGGAAGAAATGGAAAAAAAGGCAGGTCTGTGATTTATCATAATCAAAATATCACAATAATGAACCGTTTGAATGTTTTACAAACGTTAACCCTAATCTTTGACTTACAAAAATTTGATTGGTTGATGTTGAGATTACGCGCCAGCGCAACCTAACAATCGGGAGCTCAAAATACTATGAAGGCGTTACTTTCGTAGCGGCAATGTGTCTTACGTCTTTTTCTACAGTCACACTGACAGTTCTTGTCAGGTGTGTATTTTGTTGCTTACTGTCAATTATTATTTATTTGAAGTAAATATTAATCTTATTGTTATATTTATCTAAATAATACAAAAATATGCCTAAATACACGAAAAAACATCAGCATTTTGAAAGTTCTGAAATATTTTCAGTTAGAAAAAGATGCTGGTAATTATTGATTTCATAGCCTTTTCGAATTTGGCTGAATACGATCCTGATGATTTTATTAATCAAATTTAAGGTTAGCTATATGTCAAAATAGCAAATAAAATAAACGACATGCCGAAAACCCGGATATACATCACAATCGATGACGCACACCAAGAAGGGTATTATTTCAACTATATAATAAAATAAACGACATACACAAAACCCGGATATACGTCACAAACGATGACGCACACCAAGAAAAACTATAATCGAGTCTAGAGTAATGGGTGTTTCATGGAGGGGGTAAACAGAAGAGGGAGGATATTTCTTGCTATTTGTTTTTTACTTTGACATTATAAACTGTCTTAAATATCCAAGTAAAATTCCATATTGTTCAAAGAATTTTTGTTAAAATTCTTTTAACTGAAAATGAGAGAATGGAATTTCCAATGCTGCTGGCGATAGGATGCGGACTCAGCAAGAGGCATATGCACGTGAACGTGCAAGATTTAAAGCAACTTTGCTTGCTATAATCATAATAATGAGCGAAGTGAGGACAGCTGATAGTCTCGGGCTGTTATAGTTAAAATAATACACTTCTTGGTGTGCGTCATCCATTGTGACGTATATCCGGGTTTTCGGCATGTCGTTTATTTTATTTGCTATTTTGACATATAGCTAACCTTAAATTTGATAAATAAGATCATCAGGATTGTATTTTGCCAAATTCGAAAAGGCTATGCAATTAATAATTACCAGCTTCTTTTTCTAACTGAAAATACTTGAGAACTTTCAAAATACTGATGTTTTTCCGTGTATTCATGCATATTTTTGTATTATTCATATAAATAAAACAATAAGATTAATATTCACTTCTCATAAATAATAATTGACCGTAAACAACAAAGTACAGACCTGTCAAGAACTGTCAGTGTGACAGTAGAAAAAGACGTAAGACTTATTGCCGCTACGGAAGTTACGCCTTCATAGTATTTCAACCTCGCGATTGATAGGTTGCGCTGGCGCGTAATCTAAACATCAACCAATCAAATTTTTGTAAGTCAAAGATTAGGGTTAACGTTTGTAATACATTTAAACGGTTCATTATAGTGATATTTTGATTAGGATTAATCACAGACCTGCCTTTTTTCCATTTCTTTCTACGTAATGTGTTAGAAAGACATTAACAATCGATGACGCACACCAAGAAGGGTATTATTTCTACTATAAAACGTTTTCTGCTTGTGTAACACACAACAACTGTTCTTTGCCTATCGAATAAACCAAAAAATAGAGTTCTTCTGTGAAAATGCTTTCTTTTTGTTTCTGACTAATCCGATCGAATTTATGGAATACGCAATTGACAATAAATGAGAAAAATTGTACTTTATCTACGAAATTCATTCCATTCAATTGCCAATATGCTAAAACGTTCGCGTGCGGCTTCGATTCCGAGTTAAACGCGAGCAAAACGGGATATCGTGTTGTTGGACAAGCCAAAGCAACAGTGCGTTCCATGTCTTGATTTTTCTTTCGTGTTTTCATTTCATAAGAGGAGTTTTTGTGACACTCCTTATCGGTATGATTGCTTGGCTAAAGTTACTAATTTTGTTTTTTGTTTTTCTATTTCGTCGAAAATAACAATACATGCTGGTATAACCCTATTTAAAATAGCTGTTGTATGTGGGTGTATGATTGAATTAATTATATACTATCCCAATATTTATTTCCCGACCAATTTCTTTTGTTCGTAATCGATTGCGTCTTACGTCACGACAACTTTTCCTTCGATTAATTTCAGTATGAATTAAAAATCAATCTTGCTGAAACTGATAAGAGCTATATTGGCAGTTCCGTGGGGAGTCGATCGAAATTTAAATATGATCTTTCCCCGAGGGAAATGCAAAACATTCCTAAAGACGTTTAATAAGAGTGAGTGAACTGTTATTTTTTCTACCCAAAGCCTGTATTTTACTGGATAGTACAATGAGGAGCTATTTATAGCAACCACCTTTGACCCAATTTTATTAAATTGGAGATAAAAGTCCAGGCTTTAGCTGAAATACCATCGAAGAAGTACGTGGCCAAGGCAAGCAATATTTCGCTTACTTCTGTTAAAAATATGCACAAATTAACGACTCGAATTTTGCAGGATTATGTCAGAAATAAACACAGGGAATCAAAACCATTTGAGGGTTACTTGAAGTATCATCTCAAAAGGAGTGAAACAACTAATTCTAGCACCGGGATATGTTTGATTTATTTACTGAATACATTACACTACTTATTCAACCAATACTATGCTAATACTAGCCGTATAGCATACTCATACGTAATGGTTAATAATTACTAGTAGATGACTATTCAACTACTTATATAGAATAGTCTTCAAGTATTCTGCATCGACTTCTCCTTTGATCAATACTGAATGTATATTTATATAACTGGTCAAACTCGAGCAAAACAGATAAACATGTCCTGCACCACCCTTGAATTTGACAATGTTCTTTATTTATATTTATATAATAATGAAATGTTCGAACGTTTTGTTAGAATAAGATCAAGGGAAGCTAATTCTTATTTTAAATATTGATTATTATATTATTATATTGGGCCAAAAGGTATCACAGTTTGTTTTTTTAACAATCACATTGAAAAGTAGGCTTTCTCTCTTGCCATTGACAACGAAGAGTTCACGTTTCTTGAGGAGAGTTACTTTACGCTGGCCGAGGGCAAAACGCTCGTTGCCCATAACAACGGATACTACAAACAGAATTGTATTGACAGTGACAGATATAAAGTTTGAAACATATTTGAATTGACATATTTGAACTGACGAAGTTTTTATGAATTCTACTTCATATTTGTTTTTTTTTTATTGGTGAACCATTTTACCTACTCAAAGCACGCCTCAGCGTGTTTAAATCGAACTTTAAAAAACGCGCGTGTTTTAAAGTTACCGTGGCAACATTAACAACTCGAGAAACGAAGTCTAAATCTATGCTTTTTTCTTATTCTTTTGGGAACCAAACCACAATAATGTTTTTTATGTTTTATTTCGACGTTTCGGTAGCGTTCCAGCTACCGTTGTCAAGATTAAGTAGTAATAAAATTGATAAAAAAAATTTTGGTCCCTATCTGACACAACGAAAAAATGACAACTAGACAATCAATAATATTTTGAAGTTTAAGATTACAAAACTTTGTTGTCAAATTTTATTAAGGTCCATTCATAGTAGATCACACCTCTGGTAAAATGTGAAATAAAATATTTTATCTTATGAAATTCTAACGATATGATAGTCTACTAGAAATGGAATCCAGTGAAGTGCACTTTCCAGGAACGGTTTTTTATTGCGATAGCGCCTATTTTTGTTTTCAAAATATGTATGACTCAGTTTGGTGATTTTGTATATTGAAGTGTGTTTCGATTAACAACTATTCCAATGATAAATCATAAGAAAACCTGGATAAAAACTTATGATGCTATCCTGATAACGCAGGTAATTGATTAATGGAAATTTCTATTTCCAACATTGGTAACCAAATTTGACTACATTCGGCTGAAATACTAGCTACACATTTATCTGCATTTAGTTGTATCAAAGCACTTTCTTTGATTTTTCGTCTTTTATTATTGGACTCTTTCAATATTATTTTTGTCGAATCCCATTGAATTTTATGCCCCTCTTCCCAAGCATGTTTACAAATACCTGACTGACAACGCAAGGTATACATCATATGCATCACGAATTCAACCATTTGACATTTAGTTCTTATTTCCATCTATGATTTCCACTTATCCACTTATACTTTAATATACTATTTTAATAGTTACCATTAAGTGATTGCAGAAAAAATGTTATGTGTATTACGAGCAAAAACGTGACATTATTGCTTTCGAGTAACCGTTACTCTCAAGCAATAATGTATCACTTTTCGGTCTTAATACATAAATAACTATTAGTGACGGAAGTACTTTTTTTAAATGGAAAACGGTAAGTACTGGAGCGATGAAAGCCCCCATGTTTTCCGGGAAGGACATATGCAGTTCCCCCACAAAATTCATGTCTTGGCGGTAATTTTGGAAAACTATATATAAGTTTATTTTTTTCTGGAAGAAAATCTTAATGAACCTATGTACCTGAATATGCTGCAAAATACAATCGCTTCTCTTATTGATGCTGTCGTTGCCCAGAATCGTCCAGAATCCACATGAGTTTCTAGAGGTGATATTCCAACAATGCCTCACTATTTTGATGTGTTGAAAAATTCATAATGGAGTCATATATTATCGTTCCAAATTTCATTACTATGTACCCAAAAGTTCAAAAGTTACTTTATGTTTTCACCGTATGTATCAGTCATGTTTCCATTTATTAGCAATTATATAACCAATCTTGTTATTTATTTTAAAAACAGGTGTGAGAAATATTAGGTTTTTTTGAAAAAGGTACAATTAAAGTAAATATGAAACCAGCAAGATACAGATTATATTCAGTATTAATTATATTCTCTATCGTTGAAAATAACAGGGGCGACAAAAAATTATAATGTATGTGGTAAATAGACGTAAAATCTAGACAGGCAGAAGAGAAAAATTCCCGCTGGCTCTGATTATTCCATTTTCTCGCAATTTTCATTAAAATTCCATTAAATTTACAGTTGGGAAGCATCATAAATCTTATTATTTTACATTTTCTCACTATTATATCAAATAAATCATATGAAAATCTTCCTTATTTAAACGTCAAATTTATACCTTGCCACTTTTTTGGTCGTAACATTTTTTTCCAAATACTCACCCGTACATCAATAAATAAAAGTGGGGCGTTGAGTAGCTGCGCAAATAAGTGAAAATCTTGTTCCTCCTTTTGTTCTCAGTTAAATACAATAGCTATTTATGATACAAGTGCATGAAGTTTTACTTTTGCGTACTAGTTGCGGAAATGCAATGCACGAACGTAGCGAGTGCCTTTTTCGCAACGAGCGCGCAAAAGTACTTCACGCACAAGTGACCTACAAAACTTTATCTACGACCACATGAAACAAAAATGACAAAATATGCTCTGGTTGAAAAACATAAAAATAAATTCCCTATAAACAAATATATACACGACGAATTCTAATTTCAGGTGGTGTGCAATCCGAAAAAATGGATTCTTCTTGAGGTTCTTCCATTTAAAATAAGTGTAATTGAAATTTCACATATAACAAAAAATATTTTTCACTATGTCTGACACTTATGTCAAAGGACCCCGCGCTTTTCTTATGACAAAGTGGCGTTCCGTCAAATGTTATAAATTTTGGATATGATGTTGTACTCGACTTCTTGACCAAAAGTGTCCATGGGACCAATTTAATCCTATGACTAGTTTCCGATATACAGGGTATTAAAGTTGAAAAATCCGTGTTTTTCGTGACCACGTAATTTTATTATTAACAAATAAATATGCATTTTTAATTGATAGTACCATTAATATGTTCTAGTTTATCGTGAACTTACACATAAATAGTTCAAAATGTTAAAATATACAGAGTGGGACTCAATTATACAAGGACGAATTTTTGGAATTCTAAGAAATTCTTATATTGAATGAAAACAAGGTGAGAAATAAAAATTCACTTCATATTCGATGTTCTGACATCAAATATACTAGTTCTAGAGGTATTCCATACAGGGTGATTCTTAATGCAACCTGAAATTAGTTTTTTTCTTTATGAAATAAATAAGTTACACCATGTATTTTAAAATTAGTTTTTGATGCTTAAAACATATTGGTTACCTTGATATTAGTACGTTTCTTAAAATACAGGGTGATTTGCACATACATCTTGTTATTAAACCGACAAAAATTAGAGAAAATACACTTTTTCTGAATCACCCAGTATTTTATAATTAGATCCGTCATAATGTTTAATTTATTTTGTTTTGTAATAAGCTCAAAATAGTAAATGAGCTGAAAAGATTCCATAATCTTACTATCACCATTTTTTCAGAAAAAGGGTCCTGAGGGTGGAAGAGGTATCGATAAAAGATAACTTTATGGAAAACCCAGGTTTTCATGATTTGATAATTGCTCTGATCTGTCGGTTCTGTCAACAATTTGGCATTTATAACCTTAATTAATTATATTGTGAATATTTTGATTGCTTTTACTTTGTTTTCTTTGAATTTTGCAATGTTAACAAACGATATCCAAGATATTTTTGAGGAACTTCCAACGACGATGAAGAAGATGCTATGAATATTGGTGATGGCCCTCGGCGACAAAGGATATTTAGGAATCAGCTGGACCATTTCACTTTGTGGAACGAAACAGAACTACACTAATGATAGAAGAGATTCAATTTCCTCATTGGAAAAGTTTATGGCTCGTCTATCCATCCAGACAGGAACAAATAAAATAAAAATTAGACACTGGGAACGAAATAACAAATATACCAAACAGACATATCGAAACTAGACCATAAAACAAAAATGCTAAAACTGTAGGCCATAGAGAATATTTCCCTATCCTCCAGGCTATTCTCCTTTTCATTTTTCTCATCTTCTTAATGAAACTTTCATTATTATTAATTCACTGTAGTACATGCCTACAGGATGATTAAATACTTGTAATTTATTCATCTTTTTATAAATGGTTCGGTACACTTCGGTATGTATCCATAAATAAAAATGTGATTATAATTTCGTTCACTATCCCTATTCTGCTGAGTACTCTACCCTCGGGACCCTGTTTCTGAAAAACTGGTCATAGTAAGATTATAAAATATTTTCAGCTCATTTACTATTTTAAGCTTATTACAAAACAAGATGAATTAAACATTTTGACGGATCTAATTATAAAATATAGGGTTATTCAGAAAAAGTGTATTTTCTCTCATTTTTGTCGGTTTAATAACAAGATGTATGTGCAAATCACCCTGTATTTCAAAAAAAGTACTGATATCTAGGTAACCAATACGTTTCAAACATCGTAAACTAATTTTAAAATACATGGTGTAACTTATTAATTTCATATAGGAAAATAGTTATTTTCCTAACAAGTGCCGAAAGTGATACTTTCCCGCACGCGACTGCAGTTGACCCGAACGACGCGAAGCGGAGTTCGGGCAAGCGGTCAAGGGCGGGAAAGACACTTTACGCATGAGTTAGGAACATTATTTTTTCTACGACCGTATATACAAAAAAGTATATCAACCCATTTTTCAAAATTTATTTTATTTTAGCATACATATAAAAAACTTAAACCAAAAACCATTATTATTATCAATTATTATTATAAATATTATTATTAGAAACACAATTTGTTGTATTCTGTGAATTACTTAAAATTGGCGGCCCAGTGGAGTTATTTGGTGTTAACTGGTGAATGAATGACGTTGATGAGGATGGCATCGTTTGCAGGTCACATAAAGATGACGAGGAAGGTGACGGCAACAATTTCAAGTCATTTGTAGATGGAAGAATTTCATTTGATATATTTTTCTTATATCAAACCCGGGTGGTTTGATAGTTGTTTTGTGACACTACTTTAGAGAATGAACAAGGTTATATCAAAATATTTTCATTATTTTATATTTTCAGAAAATTAAAAATGCAACAAAAACCTGGAAAATATGTTGATTTTATTTGATGGACTATTTATTCACCTGGTGTAAGAATAGTTATAACTTCCGATGTAAAAAACTATCTAATAAGGTCAAAATTTGCATAATTTTACTTTCCCGCACTAGTGCGGGAAAGTGACACTTTCAAAGCTAAAATGCGTGCGGGAAAGTGGGTTAAAGCGCACGGTAGTAGAAAAATATAATTTCAGGTTGCATTAAGAATCACCCTGCCATTTTTAGTCTTCATTTAGCTGGAATTTCTTCAATTTTAGGTGCAATTAATTTTATTACTACAATTATTAATATACGACCGTATGGAATACCTCTAGAACTAGTATATTTGATGCCAGAACATTGAATATGAAGTTACTTTTTATTTCTGATCTTTTTTTAATTCAATATAAGAATTTCTTAGAATTCCAAAAAATCGTCCTTGTATAATTGAGTCCAACCCTGGATATTGTAACATTTTGAACTATTTATGTGTAAGTTCACGATAAACTAGAACATATTAATGGTACCTACTATCAAGTGAAAATGCACATTTATTTGTTAATAATAAAATTACGTGGTCACGGAAAACAAGGATATTTCAACTTTAATACCCTGTATATCGGACACTAGTCATAGGATTGAGTTGGTCCCATGGACACTTTTGGTCAGGAAGTCGAGTACAACATCATATCCAAAATTTATAACATTTGACGGAACGCCACTTTGTCGTAAGTAAAGCGCGGGGTCCTTTACTGACAGCACAAACGTTTATAGAACAAACGACTAAATTCAAGGAAACTCGTGGCTACGTGGCTAAAAAAGAGTGTTAAAATGAAAAGGGTTGTTCATTCACGCACGCTTTTCAACGTATGTACATGATTTCACACATTTTTTTTTATTCGTAAATGACTAATTTTATAGGGGGTCGTATATAAGTGATGATTTCATAGTCTCCCTTGACATTGTTAAGTTGAGCTGAGCTAAGTTATTGCAGTCGAGTTCAAATTGGAAGTTTGTTATATTTTTGTTGTAATTATGTTGGAAAAACTTCATGTGGTAATCTTCCAGGTCCTTCGGGAGGTGAAAGTGTGTATTGGTTCCTGGCAACTAACTGACATATTCAGAATTGAAAAAATCCAAGACCCTTCAGTTATTAAACAGAAATCTGACAAAAAAGACAGAAACGGCAAATAATGTTTTCCAATATGGTAAATACCAAAATTTGAATTAATTTATAAGGCTGGATTAAAAAATATCTGACATATTTGGTTCATCTCAATAACTCACCCTGTACTTATGTAACTTTTCTCAGGCGTAAAATCATCACCTAACTTTCGGAACTGGTTGACATTAAAGCACCAGTTAAGGTATCTTATCATTAAAATATTATTACAAATAGGGTATTTTCCTATGAGCGGAAAAAATTAAAAAAGAGTCGGAGCAGGTACTTTGTGGTACTATTATGCCAGAAATCAATGTTCCACACAAATAAATTAAACCAGAAATTTTTTATTAACTTAACAAAAATGGTAATGTTCAAATATTTACTCAGCGCGGGAAAATATGTGAGTTTATTGTGACGTCAGAGGTCTTGTTGCTTGCTTGTTTCTTATAGGCCAGCTCAGGCGACCTATTCTTGAATTATTTCGTATACGGATATTTACCGAAATCGGCATTTTTTCGAATGCGAGAAAAAAATGCAATTCTTGAACACTTTAATTCCAATCGTATACGGATTTCGTATTCGAAACGCATTCGTTTGAGATAAACCATTCGACTTTAGTAAATGTCATTCGAAAAGCGCTCTCTAACCTAACATTTTCATTTTACAATTTTATCGGCCGCGTGTCTCATTTGTGATTTTATTTGCTTTATTTTTGTAAAAAAAAGTTACTCAGTAGTACACATAAAGTTAAATTCATATTTTAAAATGAATATTGAAGATATTGCCTATTTAAATGCAGTAGAAAATGTGGAAGAGGCAGAATTATTGGCAACAGTCTTTAATTTTCAATATCACAAAATAGTAGGTAAGGAGGGTGACAATGGTTTTATATACACCTCCTACAATTAATTTATTTTTTAAAACAGCAAAGAACTTTAAGTTTTTTTGCTATTTTTAAAAATAAAAAAGTTAAAGGGGCCCAATATAACACTGTTGTCACCTGGTATAAATTAATAAATAAGTAAATTACTCTGAACAACAAACAAATAACTAATTTAAACAAATAAACAAAACTTAAAACTATTTAAAGCAGTATTCTACTTTCAGCTAAACGTTCTATGGCTGCAGCTATCCTCTCTTTAGCTTCACAGTCCCTTTTCATAAGAGATATTTTTTCCTTCAAATAATTTTCATAAATAATGTTTTTCTCCTCCATTATTTTTGCCATTTTTTCAGATGCACCAATTGACCTGTCTAGTCTACGAACTCTTCTAGGAGTTTGAAGTGTTTTTGATTTTTTATCCGGGGTAGGGGTTACCAATGGTTTAATAAGGCTTTTTTTAATTGTTTCTTTTTTATTGGAATCAATTCGAACATTAGTTGAATCGGACACAATCACTTCTACGTCAGGAAGATCATATAAGAATGAATTGCTAGGCTGACTGCCAGGCCTAACATCAGAAGGATCAAATGAGGGTGTGCTAGGCCTAATGTCCTTATTTGGTGGCAATGTAAAAACTGCCATTGATTCAGCAACTTCAGGCATACCACCAATAACCACAGGGGAAATTAAATCTAGAACTTTTTGGTCGTCATCAGTTATTTCCTCATTTATAGGGGGACCACCACCAGTTCCAGCCAAGTGTCGCCTTATATTTGAAGTCTTTGATTTCACTGCATTTTTTATATCATGCCATGTCTAAAAAATATCTTTGCTTAATTCAAGTTAGACACTTTCCCATAGTGCGGAAATATTATCAATAATAAGACAGGTAAAGTACCTAAACAATGTGTGAATTATTACATTTAATCAAAAATTTTTGCTTAAACACACAGGACACAAAGATGGGTGAATAATACAAAATTTAATAATTACTCATATGAAGCTTATGTTTTCTTATTACACTTGTAATATGAGAACAGATAGTAAGTTTTTTTTACTGACCTTACGCCATTTAATCCAATCTTTCTTTGCCACTGGAATGGAATTAAAAGTTAAGGAAATTTCTTCCCATAAGGCTTGTCCCTTTTTAAACGTAAATTCTTTTGTGAATTTTGATGTTTTTAATTCAGGATGGTCTTCCATAAATTGTATCAGAACTTTTTTTTGTTCTCGCGTTAGACTTCCACTCTTTTTTTCTTCCATATTTGGTTATTATTCTCGGCAAAGGTGAGGATTGTGAGAAGAACACACAAAACACATCTTAAAAAATCACAGAAAGCGTCAAAATTATTTTAATTATAACAGAAAGTCCAAACGGTCCAAACATAAACATTCAACAAAAATATAATTTTTGAGTTAGGTTAGGTTTCTTTGACAGAAATACAACGTTGCCAAAGCTTCTCATGCGATTAAAAGTTTCGCATTCGAATTATATTCCGTAGAATGTTCAAGAATACTATTTGCTATTCGCATTCGAAAAGGTCGTTCGAAAAGAAATCGTATACGGACGTTATTCGAACGACTTCAAGAATAGAGGCCCAGGTCGAGTCGCAGGTCGAGCCGCAGGTCGAGCCGCAGGTCGAGCCGATGGTTCCGATTCGGCTGGTCAGGGTCAAGTCGCTCGGGATGCGGTAGGCGGAGCGACAAGACCACTGACGTCATAAAAAATCAGCGCGTTTTGGCGCGCTATTTAAATAGAAAATTTTAAAGTTGGTTTCCCGCTTAGCAAAGAATTTGAAAAAAATTTGGAGTACTTAACTGAGGTCAGACAATCTTCTAATGGTATTTAAAAAAAAAACTGTCGAATACCCTATTGAGGCCAAGGGACCTGTTGTCAAATTTTACGAATTTTGGTTTGCGATATGATGTCACATCTTTCTGTTACTGGAAGACATGTATTGATTGTGATTTTGGTATCTTCTTCAGTCCGGGATTGAGCTCTTAGAGCTCTCGGACGGAGAACATAGAGTTTGTACTCATGAGGTGCAAATACGCCGAAGCCGGTCTACAAGTTATGTTGTCCCTTCTAATTGCAAATCAGAATGGTTGGTGTTAAATATCTTGTAGATATACCAACCCCGTTTGACTTTAACGTGTAATTCAATAGTCGTCGGGACCTAGAAACCGGGAAGTAGTTGCTGCTTCTTCGTTGAACGGTCACTGTTTTTGAAACATATTTTTTTTTATTGGTGAGCCATTTTACCTATTTAAAGCACGCCTCCCCCTTACCGTGGCAACATCAACAACTCGAGAAACGAAGTCTAAATCTATGGTCTAAATCATGTCTAAATGTTAATTTTTTTATTATTGATCTGACAGGAGTAGTTTGTAACGTCAAAACTTTTATTCGAACGATATTTAACAATGTCAAATTTATAAATTAAAATGGAAAGTGCCGTTGGTATTGTTTGAAATATTAATATTTCCATTTTTCAAATCTTAGGAAATGGTATTGGGAAAAGTAGAATTCAATAGATGGCGCTCTGAAATGTCAATGTCATCTTGGCAACGAGTAAAACAAATCACCTGCCGTATAAGCCCTTTGATATTTAAGTGGTTTTATTTTGCTGTTTTAGTTATTTTCAGTGTGTGTTTTGTAAAACTTTTGCTTTTTCTTCGATTGTGCTTTAGTATTTTGTGTTGTTAAAATAAATTTTGACTCCTAATATTTTTATTTTTGGAGTAATAGGTATGGTTAATTTTTGTGAAAAGTACAACAAGC
>CAJUYG010000155.1:404531-430288 GCA_910591675.1 Galerucella calmariensis | reverse complement strand
CTGTTTAGTTTTAGGTCTGATTTCGTGTTTTTATTTTATTTTTGATACAATCATATCTACAAAAGTTGCAGGGAAGGTAGGTTTGTATTGAGTAATATTTTAAATCTTTAATACCGACTTATTTTCTCTTTGATCTGCAATGAAAACAAAAAATAGAATAACATAACCTCTTCCATAATATCTCTGATTATATAAGAATATTACCTCAGAAATGATGAGAGTTGAGTTAAATAGAAAAACACAGTTTTAAACTTGTCACTGACACAAAATTAAACAAATAAAGTACGAATTCACGGTAATTACGTTGACATGAATATAATACAAAAACAATGCAAAACGAATTATTTTACTCGTTGCCGTTAGTTACACTTTTCTCCGCCAGAGGTCTCATCGAATTCTACTCCGCCCAATTTAAATTAATACTATTGACATTCACAGAACTCAATAAGGTTGAACTTCCATCAAAATACAAATTAGTTTGTTTTTCTCATTTCCATGACAACGCAAGGTGTACATCATATACGTCACGAATTCAACCATTTGACATTTAGTTGACGTTTCCATCTATGATTTCCATTTCTTGTTGTTGTAATAGTTATAGACCGGTATTTATAATTTCAAAGTGCACCAATAAAAAAAATATCGTAAAGTATTCGTGGATAACTGGTCTTTAAAACACTAGCTCTATTTCGAGCACTCCGGCTTCGCCGTCGTGCTCCAAAAATCGCGCGTGTTTTAAAGACCTTAATATCCACTTATACTTTAATATACTATTTCGAAACTTATAAAGCATTAGAATAATTATAATTATTCAACGATATTCTATAAGGGGCTGGAGTAATTGATTGGAATAGCACAAAATGAATTACTACTTAGAAGTAATTGTCTGGAATTGGGAAGCTTGACATTGTGATCAAACCTTCTACGCCTATAAAACAAACGCGCCCTTAATGTACCTAATGTCCCAGGTAATAAATCCAGTATTCAACTCAAAATCTTTTCACATTTATTAAAGAACTTCTGCAAAGATTAAACAAACGAGGAAACTCGACAATAACAGTAAAAAAAACTTACAAAACACCAGCTCGCTCTAATACTTTCTAATAATTTAGTGCCATATTAAAAAACAAAAGCAACCTCTCAGACACCATCTCTCCCCTCTCTTTCTCTCCATCCTCCATTGTTTACAAAAGAGCTGTTTCACTTTGTGGGTGCTGTAAGAAGAGAGAGAAAGAGGAAGCTTTAAGAGATATTAACGATAAGTTTACTGTAGATGTAACCATAGGCGTAGCTGACAACAAAGGAGATAGAAAGCATCGGATACTATTACAATATAAATCCGCGAGGGTGTTCATAAATTCATTACTGACAAAACTGAATTAATCAAATTCTATTAAGATACATTAGCGCTGTAATTGATGGATTAATAACTTGGTTTTGGGACGTGATGTGAAGAGATTCATATCCTTGTTGGGTTAGTGAAGGATTATTTTAATTATGTGATAGATAATATAGAGTGACAATAGAAGCGTTTAGGTCAAGGTCAGTATTGCCAACAGAAAGTGGTTTATATGACAAGAATGACAGTTAATGTCTACCATTCGAATTATAAGATTTTTGCGGGTTTTTTTATTATTGGGAACATCTGAATTGCTTTTGACAAGTCACCATTTTATTCCTGTCATCTGTCACTAGTTATGTCAGATGTCAGTGGAAAAAGTAATTAGAAGACTAATTAACTATAGCTGCAACAAAAATCTAATGGAGAATGGCCATAAACGATTAGATGAATATCAACAGAAGCATATATAACTGACATTTGACATAACTGGTGACAGAATAACAGAGATGAAATATTATATAATATATAAATATATAGTGACTTGCTGAAAGGTCCTAGAACTATTGGCTTCTGATGCGTTGAGAAAACAGCTAGAACGCAATTTTAAATTTCAAGATTTACGCTCCGGGGGTGTACACATTGTTTCAATAAAGCAATGTAGATGTTCGCAATGATAAAAAGCCTGCTAAAATCTTATGACTTGTTTGGTAGACATCAACTGTCATTCTTGTCATATAAACTCCTTTTTGTTGACCACACTGACCTTAAACTGAACTCCTCTATTGGGAACCGGATGTTTTGGGAACACATGTACTATATGGTACCACATTCCCAAAACTAGACCAAAAATGTGAAGATTAGATTTATGAAAATGAGTTCCAGTCATAAATTCATGCATGAGTTTTCGGAAAAAAAAGTTTATAATTAACTGGATAATGAGGTTAATTATTTTTGCGCTATCGATCTTTTTTGTTTATTTACAGCATCCGTTGTCAGGTCGGTAGGTTGTGTTTATTGGTTTCTAAGTCTAATACGTCGGTAAGTGATTTACTTACCGTTCAGACGTCGGTCCTATCTTTTTTGTTTATTTACAGCATCCGTTGTCAGGTCGGTAGGTTGTGTTTATTGGTTTCTAAGTCTAATACGTCGGTAAGTGATTTACTTACCGTTCAGACGTCGGTAAGTAAATTACTTACCGACGTCTTAGCCCTACATACATTTAATTGGTCCTAAATAATATATTACTTCATTCATTACACAAAAGGAACAAAAAAAATAAGATTTATATTTTTTAATGAACAGAATCAAACAGAACAATATAAAAAGTAATGAATAGCATGAAAAAAATTTCACCAAAATGCAAATTATATTTCAAACTGATCGAGAAGTATAAATGTTACTTTTGACATTTCGTTCATTCCGAAGAAATTTAAATTATTTTATTCGAAGTTTATTTCAATACGATCGCGCAAAAAATGGTATAAGCGTTTCGAACGTTAAGGGTAATAATACCGGTCTCGAGCAAAATTGGAGGCTTCGCTACGCTCAGCCTCCAAACATTGCTGTCGACTGGTAAACAACCCTTACCGTTCTTGATACTTAATATACTATAATAGACTATTCCAGAACAGTTGACTTTGACAGGTCGGTTATATTGGGCTGATTCCCGCGATCAGCTGGAGAAGTTTGTGTGTTTTGGCTGGATGCGTAAGTTAGTTGGTTGTCGGAACTGATTACTAACTAAAGTCACTAGTAAACAATGAAAGCTAACCAAACTAACTAGAATATGACATAGCAATATGGCCGAGCTGTCAGTGACCTTGTTCTGCTCTGTTTTGAGATTTTTTGGGCTACAAATTATGTATGGTAACATTAGGTACTTTCTTGTCTTATTTTTGGAGGAGTACATAATACTTTATCTTCACTTTCTAAATTATCCTTATCCAGCAAAAAACTCACAATAATTAGGTATTAACTTAATGTGAAAATGTAGAATTGATTCAAGTGACATTACTCCCTTTAATAACAATAATGGACTTTCGGCTAACTGGGTTGTACAGAAGAATATTTTCCGATTAATTATAGTGATTCATTCTAATGTGCTGTTAGTTTGAAAATACTACTAATTGCTCAAAAGCAGTTGAATAATTAATATAAGTATAAATCAATGGGACTCGATAAAGATCAATTTATATATATATATATATATATATATATATATATATATATATAAAATATTAACATAGAATACATTGTGCTATAGCATTCTGTCATCAACTCTATATGTGTTTTTTCGTTGATCTCCCATGGGACAGTGCGTGCTGAAATTGTAGGCCAAAGGGCGGAGTTTGAAAGGATAATAAGATAAACGGACGGGATGTTTTTGTGATTCAAACAAGAGTTAGTGAAATAAAAAAAAAATGGCATCTCTTAGATATTTGACATGGTGTGAAAGCATACGGAGTGTTGTATTCAAAAATTACAGATGATTAAGTTGAAGCTTGGTATCTATATTTATCAATCTCTTCTTTAATCTGGAAAAATTGTGAAAGCAAATAAAAAGTTTTGCAAATTATAAGAAATGAAAGAGCTTGTCGCTAAGATCCCAAATATATTTTTCATGGGTCTGATTTTTTTATTTCAGATCTTAACAAATATCAATCTCAGCGATTCAACTTATTGAACCTTTTTAAAGGTAATCAAGTTTCCTACAAGTTTGTGAATCACATTTTTTTTGTAAAACCAGTCGTTTTAGAAATAACTTAAAAAAATTACGATGTTTCAGCAAAATCTGATTGAATGACCGGTACCATCTCAGGTGCAGATTACAGCTGAGCCACACTAAGTACTTTTGTAAAGTTTACGGTTCATAGTACATCCCACTTTAGAACAATCTGCTAGCATTAAATACGGCTGAGATATATGTAAATACTAAAAAAATCATCAAAGCTTACGTGTATTATAAATGGGAAATATTCTAACGTTTTGAGCGAGTACTTAAAATTAATATTAAGAGTACAAATTTTCAGGGGATTCTATTTTATACATTTCCACAAGATTTTGGTCGGGGGCGAAAATGAAAAAATTAGTCCCAAAAAATCAACCTTAATTTGGATATAGTTTCAAACGGATCTAGAGACAACTTCAAACATAGCTCCCCGTAAAACACGGTTTTTAACGAAACACCAATCAAACAACGCACAGTTCCCGTAAATGCTATTTCCGCTAATCTTTTGGAGAACCTAGCCATTCCCCCGGGCTACCGCAACCAAACAGCATACACAGCAACGTTAACACACAGTTACGTCACACTTCCCCGATATTACAGGGCCGTTTAAGAGCAGCATTCAAACCCTCAATTTTGTTTTATTCGAATTTCAATGTGGCTGTTCAACTTCGTGTGACACAAGGGCAGAGCTACATTTTTTAATAATGTTTGTAATTTTGTAAATGAAGATGGTACATTTATTTATTTTATTGGTTGGGTCTGTTGGTTTTTTGATAATGGGGAACGTATATATTGATCAGGTTATTTTGAATTTATTTTCTGTATTGTTTTCGGAATTTGGAAAAGAGAAGAGTTGGGTTTGGTCAAAATTTTCTCCACATCCAACTAATTTGAGACAGCTCGTTGCATCTACCAATCAACAGTTTGAACGTTGTTGGCATCACCAATCGAAGCAGGAGTACATTTTGAGTCAATATTTTCAACTGAGCAAGAAAAAGAACGTCAGGTTAGGTTAGGAGGGTTGCGGCGAAACGGTTGCAGTTAAAGCTGAAGCATTTTGTATATTAAGAGGGGCCTCATCACAGGTATACAAACCTCAAAACATAAAGAAAACTGGTCACTTATCTAGTTATTTTTAAGTTCGAAATATTTACGATAGATGTCGCTAGTGGTATTAAATCGGGTTTTATTTGATAATATGCATTTCTTGACGATTCAAACAAACGCCTCTCGGGTCAGCTGTTTCGATCAGAGATAATTTACACGTTTCGATGTTCTGGTTTCAAATACAATTTCTGCCAGCAGTATAATCTGGGCCAGCGGGTATTTTTATTTATTTTCAATCTCAATAAGTAAATTATGATTCTATTTATTCACCTGCTAGTATGTTCATTTTACCTAGGTATTTTCTTTTCTTCTTTAATTGATTCTGTACTTAAAGGTTAATTTTGAAATTAAAATAGTATATGAATCATTATCGTCGGTTCTCTATATTTTGAAGTTTATGATAAAATGCAAAGCAAACCAAGCCACATCTAACAAAATTCCATTGGGATTATCTGAATGCAAAAAGCTAATCTTGTCTAAACTATCAGGTGACATAACCTATAGATATGTATTTTCTTCCTCGACTATATACCTAATAATTCCCAACAACAGATATGGATGCTGATAATTTGGAAGTGTCTTTACCACAACAAAAAAGTGGTGAAGAACCTGGGATAATATCATCAGATGAATATGAACAGTAAGTTCTTTTACACAATGTTTTCTTATTTCCAAGTAGCTATTCTCGAATGAATTCTTGAAATTGATTTTGAAAACAGTTAATTTTAAAAATAATAGAATAATGATTTTTTTAGAATAATTTCACATCAGTTGGAATGTGAAATAGAACCTAGGCCTAAAAATCTTATTACAGTAAATAGGATTGTAGAGCTAGGGTGTGTGTTAGATTGGGCTACTCAACTACAGTACAATCACTCCAAAATATGTACATTGGGTATGCTCAGTATTAAAAGAGAATGCAGTCGGGGCAATGGTTTGACTAGTAGAGTAGTCTTTCAATGTTCAATGTGTTCGAGAGAATATGAATACGACACAAAAAATCCAAATAGGAATAGGTATGGGGAACTTTGGCTGTGGGGTCCACATACTCGCATATGACAGAAATGTTGGCATGCATGGATATACCTACCATGAGCTCCAACTTATATTACAATATTGAAAATGAACTAGGAACGGTAAATACAATTTTAAACACAAATAGATAAAACATGTGAAATTAACTGACTCGCATTTTAAGGAGTAACTTTGCAAAAAACCTAAAAAGAATCTAGATGAGGTGTCTCACCCGGTTTTGGAAACTGTACTATGTCAAGACATATTTTAGTGTAAGTACAAGTGGGCTGTTCCAATATTTCTCCCGGAAAATTTTTCTTCGATCAATATTAAACTCATTCCTTCTTATAGCGCGTTACTAATATATGGAATATATATATATATATATATATAGGAATTTATGGCTAAGGTATTTTCTTCTATATTGTAATGGGGTTTCTAGGGCTTCAACGTGAAGTGGCTCAATAGGAGTAGATCTCATAGCACCCATACATATACGTAGAGCTTTGTTCTGAAAAACATCAATTTTTTGTAAATTGTGTTTACTTGCGGACCCGTATAGTATACATCCATAATATATTATAGATCTAATGTAAGATCTATGAAAAAGTAATGAAGTCGATACATCAGCGCCCCACCAAGTTTTAGAAATGGATTTTGAAAAATTCATACTTCTATTGCATCTATTCAATAAATATCCGATATGGGGTTTCCAGGTTAACTCTCTATCAACTATCATTTCCAAGTACTTAATTGATTACAAAAAGGAAAGACTTGAGTATTCAAGTGGATAGTATCGATATTAGGGATGTTATGTCTAAAAAAAATGCAAACTGAGGATTTCGTAGGAGATATTTCAAAACCATTTTTTACGAATCATGTATTAGCCGAAACGAATATTTCATCTAAAGTCTTTATACCTTCATCATAATTTTCGGTCTGATACACTCAACATAAATACTAATATTATATCTTCTTCATTTTGTATAGTATATTAAAAATATAGATACATTGGATAAAATCGTGGGATCGTGGTAAGTACGGCTCTGTACAATTATCAGCTTCCGTATTCTCTATTCCTTTTCGTCTTCAAGAAGGTCCTCAGAAAACGCCCCTCACGTCTTTATCCCACTTTCCCTCACTGTTCTATATTTAGAAGAGAGCAGCTAGGATAACAAATTTCTGTTGACTGTGGTCCTAGAGCTTAAATATATAACACTGGCGACGTTTTCTTCTTCTCATCCGGTTTTATCGCTACGGAAGCTTTCATTGAAATGAGTTCCTTCGTTTTCGTTAATTATTATCGAAAAATATACAATCAGGTGCGGAATAGTAGTTTACCTAACAAGTGCGGAAAGTGATACTTTTCCGCACGCCATTGCAGATGGCCGAACGACGCTTTAGCGAGTTCGGCCAGCAATCGCGTGCGGAAAAGTCACTTTACGCACGTGTTAGGTACACTATTTTTTCTACTAGCATGCGAAAAATAACCCAAAAGTTAACATAAAGATACATTTCTTATTAAATGCATATTAACAAATTAATTATTATTATTTGACATTCATTTGATGAGGCTTATACCAGGGCCATTAAAAAATGATTGAAAAATAAGTTGTTTTTTTATTGAAAATTATAGCAAAATTATAATAAATTTCTTAATTTTTCAGTCATTTGGTAAACTTGGATATACAAAATACATATTTTGAATATTCAAATGTCAGTATATTCCTCAAATGTCAATAAATTTACTTTCCGCACTAGTGCGGAAAAGTGACTCTTTCCGCACGCTTTTTAGTGCGGAAAAGATTCACTTTCCGCACGTTAGTAGAAAAAATCCAATTCGTTACATATTTACCATTGACTTTTAGTTTTAAAATTTACAGCCGGTTTATATGGCTTCTTCAATTATGAATCTCATAAGCCTGTGGTAACTAGTTTCAATTAGTGTCGAAACGTGTTTTGTTCTTAATTTCATTGCATTAGAATATCTTCAACAGCAACAGATGCTGAAAGGACAGCTGCTTTTTATTTAAGATGGTCGTAAGCTAAGTTGCTGGTGATAATCAAAACTATTCAGCAGTTCAATGAAATAAGTAATAAGCCGTAAAAAGGCAGCTCCTACACGAGCTGATCCTTTTTTAATCTCGGATCACGCCATGTTCAATAAATAGGTCAAGCTGGCAAATTGCCTGAACGAATTGAGTGAAGTAGATGTAAGCAGGTGGACAGTTCGTCAATGACTCGATGAAAGCAATTTTTTATCCAGAAGTCCAGCTCTATATCCAGTGTAATCCAGAAATCGCAGAGTTCGGTTTGCTTTTCCAAGAGAACACGAAAACTGTAAATAAACAGATTGGAGTAATGTGCTGTTTTTTATTGTTTGAGGTCACCAAATCGCCGAAAAAAATCTGGAGAAAAAGAGAAGAATGATCTGCAAAATGCAATATTGCGCAAAGAATAAGCTACCGATGAGGCTCAGTTCTTATTTGGGTCGGTATGAGTTCCGAGGTCAGTACCGAATTGGTTATTGTGGTTGAATGTTGTATGTTCCATTCATAGTGCCCCATTTTATATAAATGGACAATAATTTACGTTGACACCGTGTTAGGAACGTCAATGAATACTTTAAGAGATGGGGATTGACAAAAACATTGAACAACTAAGTGCGGCGCTTCAGGCAACATAGACCGAATTGAAGCAGATCGAGGCTCAATATTTAATTACTTCTATGCCAAAACAGATTCGGGATGAGGAAATATCAGGTACTTATTAACAAATAATATAATAGACTTTTGCGTAATACACTGTTAAAGGCGGTAATTCGGAAATTTCGTACTGTTTTGGACAGAAATTGATGGAAGCGAGGAAAATTTGGAACAATTCGTAATTTTTTCGTTTCTAATTGTTGCTAAAAAATGTGATGTACTCGTATTTTCATTATCCACAATTAAACACCGTCAAACGTGAACAACCATTGAATAGTTGAGGAAGGAAAAATGGCCCTCATGAATACCTATAAAGTTTATAAACGAACGAACGAACACCGCATGGACGAAGTACTCTTATCGAAGTATGATCTGAATCGGGGGTCTCTGCTGATCTTCATATAGTTGAAATAATACCCTTCTTAGTGTGCGTCATCGATTGTGACGTATATTCGGGTTTTCGGCACGTCGTTTATTTTATTTGCTATTTTGACATATAGCTAACCTTAAATTCGATAAATAAAATCATCAGGATCGTATTCAACCAAATTTGAAAAGTCTATGAAATTAATAATTACCAGCTTCTTTTTCTAACTGAAAATACTTGAGAACTTTCAAAATGCTGATGTTTTTTTGTGTGTCTAGGCATATTTTTATATTATTTAAATAAATATAACAATAACACTACTACACAACAAAGTACAGAGCAGTCGAGAACTGTCAGTGTGACAGTAGAAAAAGACGTGAGATACATTGCCGCTACGGAAGTAACGCCTTCATAGTATTTTGACCTACGGATTGATAGGTTGCGCTTGCGCGTAATCTAAGCTTCAACCAATCAAATTTTTGTAAGTCAAAGATTTGGGTTAACGTTTGGTAAACATTTGAACGGTTCATTATTGTGATATTTTGATTAGGATTGATCACAGACCTGCCTTTTTTTCCATTTCTTTCCTACGTAATGTGCTAGAAAGACATTAACAATCGATGACGCACACCAAGAAGGGTATTATTTCAACCATATATTCATTTTAGTGTAATTTGGATTCATTATCAATATTTTTGTTACATTCTGTATAACGTGGCTATTTTTTGACAGAAGGATTCTTAAAATGAGTTGCAAGCTCTCACAAACATTTTTCTTTATATTCATAAATTTTACATTTGTCTTGAGGAAATATAAAAATATCTGTTCTATAAATAGCCATGAATTAGTTAAATAATTGAAATAGCTCAACATTTATTGGTAACCGTAGCTCGATAAACCCTCAAGTTATGTTCCTGTATAATCAAAACCTTTCAATATAAATTTGAACGGAATCCAAGTCACGATTATAACATTGTCGGTTTTGTCGGAAAACTCATTCATTAATTTCCATAGAATAGACAACCTTGTTATTCACGAGGGAATGTTCAAATATTGGTATATCAGAAAAGACCCTCACTAAATGGTTATAAATTATCTTGATATAACTATTCTGGACACGTTATGAACTAAATTTAAATTTGCTTCGTTAGTATGTGCAAATATTTGACCGTAAATTCATATAGTAGAAGGTAAAGGAAAAATATTGAAAGCTCCACCTGCAAAACACTTTCTTAAATTCTTAATTATTGAAGAAAATTGTTATTTCTATGGTTGGCAGTTGAAAAACTGGACTGTGAATATTCTCTCTTTTTCAAGTGGTTAATCACTCCATGGGAAATTACTGCACGAATATTCTTCTTAAGATCATCCAAATTATGTGGAAGGGGGCTATAGCACCTATCCTTGACATAACCCCAGAGAAAAAAGTCTGGAACTGTCAAGTCAGGAGAGTACGGTGCCCATTCTATAGGGCCAGCTCTTCCTATCAATTTTTCCCCAAATGTCATATCTAGTGATGCTCTTGCTATTAAAGAATAATGAGGTGGAGCACCATCTTGCTGAAAGTAGACCTCATCCAAGATACCCTCCTGTATTAACTGTGGATAAAAGAAATTTTCCAACATATCAGCATATACAGTTCCTGTTATCGTTGGCTCATTGAAAAAAAATGGTCCATATATTTTTTCAGCAGAGATGGCGCACCAAACTGTTACCTTTGGAGTATCTCGCTGGAACTCGTTAAATGCTCTTGGATTCTCTGATGCCCAAATCCTACAATTGTGTTTGTTACATCTACCATCTATGTGGAAACTCGCCTCATCAGACATAATTAACAGCGTATTTGGTTTAACTCTAAACAAGTCCAAAAGAGTTTCGCAAGTAAACAATCTCTTTTGGTAGTCCTCCTGACGAAGCTTTTGAAATGTTTGAAGCTTATAAGGGAATAATTTTGAACATTTAACACATCTCTCGCACCCACTTTTAGATAAATTTAATGCAGCCGCCATTTTCCTAAGAGAAAATTATTAATTGCAATAATCTCATGGACCTCTAAAAGTCTGTATAAATATTCAGGATTAAACAAATTCCTTTTTGGCCTCTTGACCTCCAAGTATCCATGTATTGAAAAATTTTGATGCCATTTTTTAATAACGTTTTTGCTTGGCGGATTTTTCTAGAATCTAGTTCTAAATCTTCGTTGTGTCGTTATTATTGATCGGGTTTCGGTATAAAAGATTACTGTTTTTGCTTTTTCAACTAATGAATAAATCATTTTCTTTAAACTTTATGTTTTTATGTTAACTTAATTTGACATTTTACTCTGACAGTTACAATTATTTACTATGGATACCTAGTTACCTTTTTTTTAAAACGTTTGCTAAAATATCCAGACTACTATTTTAATTTTTTGCTGCTAAAACTTCAAGGTACAAGTCCGGTGTTTATTGGTATATGGATACCTTGGACACGACTCCTAATTATGACGTTGCAATATACAGGATGTTCCATTGAAAATAGTTTAATTTTAATGTCGAAAAAAGGCAATTTTTTCACTCCCACTGTATAATTGTAGACAAAATTTGGTACCAACTAGAGAAAACTTTAGGCCAAAAGAAAAGGAATGGCGTAAACCGCAGGTGGTTAACACAACTGGTATAAAAGTTATAAGCATTTAAAATGGGTCACTCTCGGCTGGGACACCCTGTATATTACATAGCAATCTTCCATATATTTCAGCCAAGCAAAAGAAAAAAGTTGCACTGTGCTTAGGCAAACATGTGACGATATTCCAGGCAGTAGTAGCAACACTGCACCACTGTGCAGGAGAGCTATTAAGGCGAAAACAGCATTGCCAACACCAGGCAGTTCAATGTAGATAAAATTTAAACTCGTTTAAGACAGCTTGGAGATGGACAGTCAAACTAGATTGTGCTTAGTCTAGGTACCAGGCCACTCAGATCACAAGGGTAATGAAGAGGCAGACTCACTAGCCCGTTTTTATATATTCCAGATCTTTCTTTCAGGTATAAGTGTGAAGATGGAAAGCTGGAAATACCTTGTGAAAATTAGCTTTGTTTTTATAAAAATTTACTATCTTCGAAAACGTTCATTAAAGTCAGTATTCATTAAAGAATTAATACATAGTTGTTATTCCAAATTGGTAAGCTACGTAAGGAAAAACAAACAAAACTTCAAAACCTCCATCCTCATTTTTTCACGCTCGTACAACTTTCAATTATTAACTGAGAAAAATTTTTTCTATTCTCATGGGCCAACCTGTATATGATCGTGAAAAAAAAAACTTGCCTGTATAATCCTGCATTCAGGTTCCGATCAAATGACGCACGACAACTTTTTATCACAAGCTACAAAGGAGCTTTATCGGCTCTTAATATTTTAAATACCTTATAGCCCATTATTATTCATTAATAAACATAAAATATAAGGAACCATTGTTAATTGAGCCCAGGTGTAAGCATGGGGAACACCATTTATTTGTTCCAAAGTCTGATACCATATACCGATCGTAAATAATAATTAACAACTAGCACTAATTAGTTTTATCTAATTCCTAAGTTCTCCGGGCGTTTTCAGTTTGTTTCTCTACATTATACGCATACATATACCTACTTTGATTAAATTTACCCACATTCATATTTTCGTTGATTAAAACAATACAATATTCAAAGTCCAGCAAGGTTTACACAAACTATTAAATTAATTACATATCCAGTGTTCTGCAATGCAGTTAAGTTTACAATAGATGATTGAATTATATGAACAATTAAAACTTTTTTCAAGATATTTATTTTCAAGCATTTTTTTATTGTACTTCCCACAAGATTTTTGTTATTAATGGCGATGCAATAAAAAAGAACTATATAATAAGAAGCAATTATTAATAGCGGGTATACCGCCTTTTTGCTTGAATTCTATTTTCAATTATGCTAAGGATTAAAATTACGCTTGATGTTTTCTGACTTTCACAATAGCAGCTTTCTTATGTTCGATATAATTTATGTCTGGACTGAGAATTGGCCAATCAAACTCCTCAAATTTCTTTATCATCAGTATACTCCTTGGAAACTCTGGCTACCTGCGGACTAACACTACCTTGATTTTTTTTTGGGGGCCGAGATGGGAAACTCATGTTCGAATGGGTCCTCAACCAGTACCCAGGCAGTGTTGGACTCATCCCCAAGGGGAATGCCTACCAACCAAACCCTTCTCAAACTCGCCGTCACCCGCCTTGGATTCACTACCCTCTCATACTTCAAGACAGGCGGCGGTCCCTTACACAATCTCCTTCATATTCTCCATTCTATCACTCCTACCTCCCACATGCCATGTCGAGTGCTTCTTTTTTCCCTTATTATGCTCTCTACTACGCCACTCATCTCCATCCATTCCTTCTCGCCCCTAAACATAATATCCACCATATTTTCCCAATACACCGCCTCTTACCCAATCTTGTGGAGGTAACCCATTCTCGACCCTTGCTCTGTGAGCACCTGCATCAAAAAGTAGTTCACCTCCCCGAATTTCCGGTTTACCTAATTTCTCCTTCTCCCAATCGCTCCTTTTAGAGCACCCTCATACTCATTCCACCTTCTCTCCATTTCCTCATCCATACATTCCTGTACTTCATCTCTGGTCGCACCCCTCCAGCGCTTCTGTCTGGCTCCAGCCATCAAGTCCAATGGATAGGACCTTGACAGCACCGCTGCTGCCAGTCCACCCACTGTCCTGTACGCCTACACCATCCTCAGAAGTATCCCTCTCTGCACCCGCAGGAGTGGTCTAGCCCTCACATTCACCCCTGCTTCTTCACCCCACACTTCCGCGCCATACAGCATACTCTGCTCTACCGTCCTACCAATTACTCTCCCCTACCACTCTCCCGGTCCTCACATTACCCATTAATCTTTCCAATCATGCTGCCCCCACTTTTGCCTTCTGGGTAGCCTTCAACATATGGGTTTTTGAAGGATAATTGGCTATCCAACCACACCCCTAGATATTTCACCGCTCTCTCAATTCGAATGTTCCCTCCCTTCACCATCACCCCCACTTCCCTTGCCTTGCTCCACCCCTTCACCAGTAGCCCCACCGTCTTATCCTCAGCCACTTCCAGTCCACACCGCTTTATCTTCTCCACAATCTCCCTACACATCCTCTCCGCCTTTCTTTCTATCTCTACCTCTCCCTTTGCCGTACATACCAGACAGACATCATCCGCATACACCGTAATCTCCAGCGTCGGTCGCAGAACCGAGCCCTAGGGCACTCCAATCTCCGTCTCGTGTCAATTATCGCACGCCTCGTCAGGTAGTCCCCTACAAGATTAACTAGCCCCTCTCCTACTCCAAGCTTTATCAACGCACTCAACACCGCCCGTTTACTGGTACTGATGAACGCGTTCCCTACGTCGAAGAACACGAGTATGGCCAATTTCTTACTCTTACAGCTACCCTGTCTATCCCTTTCCACCAAGTCCACCACCCTGCCCAGCGCCGAGATGCATCATTTCCCTCCTACAAACTCATGTTGGTTTTCCTTTAAACCCCATTCCTACCAACTTCCTCCTCAATCCTATCATATCTTGATTATGAGATAAATAACCTGATTGGCTGAAGCCCACTAAATCTTTTTTTGAGCTGTTCCCGATAAAAACCATCTGAGCATCTGAAGAAAGTCCTGTTCAAACCACTCATTAAAATCGATCGTCAATACAAACTATAGCATATTTTTAAATCCTTCTTGCTGACTCATCTGTACTCTACTTCGCTGCTCATCTTTCCATGCCAGCTAATTTTGGCAAAAGGCAATCGTGCAATTCGATTTCAATGGTAGTCCTGAAAGTAGTCATCCATCCACAGGTGAATCCTACAGCATGAAACGATCTTCTAACGATAGTTTCACGAGGTTGACCGAGGAGTTCTTATCAGCTTCAATATGGATACTCTCTTTCTTCCATTCTACAGAATTTACATTCTTCTAGCTCAAGCTACCCATCCAGGAAGCAGTGTTGTGTTAGTTCAGTTTTATTCTGACTGACTTGTTTTCCATCTTTTCTCTTTTCTAGTTCATTTGCTATTTTGTTCCTTTTCGTGACGATGATATACATGCGTATTTCATCAAATTTTCAAGACATCAAATTACATAAGGGATCATCGCGTTCAAAGGCAAATAAACTTCTATTATTCCACTGCTAATAATAATTTTTGATTATTTGTGTTATAATCAAAAAGAAAATGAAATTCCTTTTCAATAATTCTTGTAACAGAAATACTAAAACCTTGACACGAAAATTGAATTTAGATTAATGTCCATTATTATTGTAGGTATATTTTATACAATTTGTCTAGTTCAAGACATGCCCTTTACATGTTTACTGAACTTTCGAATTAATTATTCACATAGTAAAACATAAAGGTGTCATTACAAAGTTATACCTTCGGATTTCGATTATTTTCCTTTGTAATAATATTTGGTGAAGAAAATCCATTTCTTTATTTTATGACCCGTGTAGCTTGTAATACATGTTTTATACAATTCTGAAAGCTTTAGTGGTGACATTACAATTTAAAGGGATGGTAAGACGTCGTTTCTAACTCGAACATGGGTGAAAAGGTTAAATTATACAATAGTAGAAACGTCAAACTGCAAAACAGTAAATTTTATCTAGTGCTAACGAGACTTTTGTGGCCTTCCACAACTTTCAGCTAAGTTTAACAGAGGATAAATAAAGATGGAGTCTACTGAACAAAATTTTGTGAATGAATACGGAAAATGAAAGCGAAAGGAAAATATCTTACAGTACCACGAATATATTTAGGTCTTTCTTCACTGTTGTATTTCATATTTTGTAGCTCTCAATCATAGAATTGTTATTTTGAATAAAATTTATAGTTTTAAATGACATAATTGAGGTTTCTTTCTTTTTATATAATGTAAGTGGAAGTTTTCTTACTTTTAAATAGTGAAAATGTGTTTATCTAATTCCGTAGGTAACGTCACATTTTTCATAACCTTCATATATCAGTTATGAATAGTTATTTACGTAACAAGTCCCGAAAGTGATATTTTACGGGATGAGTAGGCAGTTTCCAGGGCGAGTCGTAGGCGAGTCCCGTAAAATCAACTTTCCGCACTTATTAGGAAAATAACTATTTTCAAAGTTTAAAACAGTGAAATAGTTGAATTTGATAGTTTCAATTGTGAGAAAAATCTCAAGCACTTAGTATAAAAGATATGGTATTTGTAATTTAAATAGTAAAATTGTGATTTTAATAGTTTCTAAAAGTGAAATTGTGTTCTTTCAAGTTTCAAGTAGTGAAATTGTTGTATTTGATAGTTTCAATTGTGGGAAAAATCTTAAGTCACTAGTATAAAAGATGTGGTATTTGTAATTTAAATAGTAAAATTGTAATTTTAATAGTTTCTAAAAGTGAAACTGTGTTTTCTAAAGTTCAAAATAGTGAAATTGTGGATTGTTTGATTTTGAATAGCTAAATTATGTTATTCATAGTTTAAAATAGTGAAATTGTGGATTATTTAATTTCAAATAGTGAAATTGTGTTTTTTATAGTTTCAAATAGTGAAATTCTGGATTTGATAGTGAGAAAATTCAATCTTAAGTACTCATTATAAAAGATTCAATATTCGTAATTTGGAAAAGTGAAAATGTGATTTTCACAAATTCAAAATCTAAAATAGTGGCAGACTTTCACAATTATTCTGAATAGTGAAATTATGGCATTTATATATTCAGATTGTAAATTGTGATTTAAATAGATTAATGGTAGTTTCTACAATATTATATGGTGAAATTGTGGTTGCTATAATTTTGAATAGTGAAATAATGTTTTTATACTTTCAAATTGTACAATTGTGGATATTATAGCTTTGAATTGTGAGAAAATTAATGTTTTGTAGCTACAAATGAGGTTTCAATAATTTTGAGTAATGAAATAGGATTTTTCATAAATTTTAAATAGTAAAATTGTAATTTTTACAGTTTATAAAAATGAAATTATGATTTTTATAAATTAAAATGGTGAAATTGTGGATTGTATAACTTTGAATAGTGAAATTGTAGTTGTTAATGTTTGAAATAGTGAAATTTTAGTTGTTAATGTTTGAAATAGTAAAATTATAGATTTTGTTAGATGTAGAGATTGAAAAATGTAGGCTTTTACAGTTTAAAGTAATTGATTGATTGATTATCGGCTTGGTAGTTTTAATAAATAAAGAATGCTTTTCTCAAATTTTGAATAGTTTCAAGTACATACTCATTAAGTGTGAGTCTTCGAATAAACCGGATAAAACTTTCATAACCTCAAAGAGCTCCAACATCATATTGCTTAGGTCAACGTCAAATAGACAACTGAAATGCATTTTTGCATTCTTATGATTGTTTTTTTTTTTCGTGATTTATAATTTAATTTTAATAGGAAAATCTTTTTCAGAATGTCCGCCAGCTGACGACGGAATGGAGCGATTCGCGTGTCCAACGCCCGACAGACAGGGCAGATATCATTGTATTGATGATCATGTCCTTTGTGACGGTTTCATAGACTGTCCATCGGGAGAAGATGAAGATCGGCAATCATGTATGTTCTTTAAAACGGTAAGTTTATTCTCGTTTTATTGATTAAAAGTTTGCTTTCGAATCAAATCAACAATTCCTAATGGGTTTCTTATTATTTTCTACTATTCGCACCTTATTGCGAATAAAAGACACAGAAAAACAAAACGATAACAATAACCGTTTATTATCTCACGAGCCGTCTAAAGACTCCCCGGGGAGATATTATATTTTATAAAATGCTACGGATCAAGACACTCGCTTTCATTGGAAATGAATAAGTTGAAAATTTTCCAGAATCATTGTCCAAGGAATATTGAATTTTTCCCTGATGCATGAAGGAGAAAAATTCAAACGAAATTAATTATAGGCATGTTCAGTGTATTCCCAGTTTATTAGAAATTCCAATAATAATCATTTCTGATATTCAATAAAGTTAATTATTAGGTTCAAAATATATCGTTTCTACCACCCACCGCCCTGAATAACCCATCCACTCAAGCTTGATAATAATTCAAAAGCTATTTACACGGAATTGAAACGAATTAAAATAAATAACATTCATTCTAGACGTTTCTTGTGGTGTAATCATTATAGATGAGACACTCAAAAATCTTTCCCACATATTATATGTTCGCCAGTCAAGCGTTTTTGTATGGCGACGACCCAGCACTGAAATGGAACGCCTTTGATGCGATAATTACAGTCAACCAAGGTCAGACTGGTTAGTACTTGGATGGGTGAACCAGGGGTGACCAAGCCAGGGAAAACCATCGTATAGGGCCCGTACAGCCGGCAGCGAAGTAGCATACCACAGCTCGCCGGCATTATACCAATGATCACGAGGTTTCGGAGGAGACGTAAAACCGAGCTCTCGAGTCCATGGATGTTGAGCTCGTTAAAGAACGCTACCACTGGTTGGAACACAAGTGGGTTCGCCAAAATTTCCGTCGGTGATTACTGATTAGCCTCAGTCGCAGAAACAGACCGTCGTTAAATAACTGATTAAGACAAGACAAGCGTTTTTGTATACTCGTTTCCCTACCAAATATACTTGTTCCTTTGTCACTAATGGCACAAAGGTTATGAGGTGGTTAATGACTATCTACTGTGGTCTCCTTTATTCAGATTACGTTCTACAGCTTGAAAGTTTATTAGTTCATATCATATTGTTGATAAACACATATTTATTCACCGTTACATTTTCTTTTACTAAAATTTCACCTGATTCAACTATTGGGCACTGCAGCAGGATATCGTTAGATTGAAGCAGTGGCGGACAAAATAGCGCCGCACAAAAATAGCGCTGGAGAAAAACAGCGCAGAGCAAAATAGCGCTCCATAAAATAGCGCCGCCCAAAAATTATAATATGCCATTATTTCACCACTATCTCATTTGTAAAAATAGACCATAGTGCTGTATTAAAAAAATAAGGAATAAAATATGTTTCATCAATAGTCAAAAGTCAATTCAACTTCGCTTTCCTACCAGCTGACAGAGATCAAAGTGTAGACAACTAGAATATTATTATTAAAGGCGGATTCATGCAATGTTCATTATCATTACATTTTCATCATATTATAATTACATTTACTCTAGAAAAAGTTGATGGCGTACTATAGTTTCACATATTTTAATAGTTAATTTTAATTGCAGCCGGCGTTATTTAGTCGCAGTGCAATTTTGTCAGCCGCTGCTTTTATTCTGCACTATTTTTGTGCGGCGCTATTTTGTCTGCGCTGTTTTTTTCCACCGCTGTTTTGACCTAGCGCTATTCTAACTGACGCTCTTTTGCTACAGAGCCCAACTTTTGTAGGCTATCCAGTACTTTTACTTTGCATCGTATTGAATCACTGTAATTGGGAAACAAATCTGGCAAACACAGTGGAAAGTGGATGGTTATTAGAAACTTAGCTTTACAAATAATAGCAGTGGTCTCTAGAGAGCCAAATACTACTCGGGTCATATTATATATATCCAATGATAAAGTTTTGCAGAAAGAACGAGATACAGACTAAGTGGAGAGGGCATCATTGATCATCCTAACATCTTAGAAATCAGACAATCAGGGACAAGACGGTATGATGAAAAAGTAAACTTTTCAAAGAAATTCGTGACAAATTAAGCAACAAGAAGGAATGGAATCCAAATACCATTACCAGACTTGGAAAGAATGCCATTCAATGGTACACAGACGGCTCAAAAGCAATAGAAGGAACTGGGATAGAAGTGTTCGGGCCAGAAACCAAACACTCGGGAAAAAACCCCAAGTATCCTTCAAGCGGAAATCCACGCCATAAGGAAGTGCGCCCAGTTCAATATTGATAAAGGATACAGAAGACAAAGGATTATCATAATTTCGGATAGTCAAGCAGCCATTGAAGCACTGAGCTCTTGTGTGATCAATTTCAAAATGGTGTGGAAATGCCTAGATAAACTCAATGAACTAGGCGAGAACAATATAGTCACCTACTATGGATTCCAGGACACGCTGGAATAGAAGGAAATAAAATAGCACACAGTGGCCTGTTAAAAGGCATGTTAGACAACGTCTAACATTTGTTTGGAGACATTATTCGAAGGATGTATAAAAGCCTTTGAATGAACCAATCCTGGTAAATTATGCCAGAAGTCAAAAGCTCCTCTTGCTGTCCAGTATTTAGTGTTTGTTTGGCAAAACTTATTGCGATGCCAATTGTAGGTTCTGGTCCGATAGAAAAACATTCGGCACCCTACCTTCTCATTTTCTTCCATGCCAGAATGGCCAGGGATCCAGACCAGCAATACTTTATTGAGTTCTCCTATTGAGGAGAGTCTTTTTGGCAGTCTAGAACCAATTTCGACGTTACACTGCGAGAGCTAAGTGCTTTTAAAGCCGCTTGGCTGTACGATAAATGTTATTGTTCTATGTATGAGATTGGCTTGCTCCATTCTCTCTACACATAAAACAATGACGTAAATTTTCGCCTGAAATACGGTTGCATAGGATACTAGAGAGGTTAAAATTTCTGTCCTAGGTCTGCGCCCGTATACACTTGCGCCAGAGGGTGTTTTTGAGCCGTATGTGTACCTGTGGAGAGGGACTGAAATACCTTTCTAGGGGCCTGAACCCCTTTGCGGAATCAGCCCCAGTGTAATATTGAAAAAAATAGGTAAAGCCGAGAAAAAAAGAAGATCTGACCATTGGAAAGATCTAGTAGGGCTTATACAATCAAATACTCTTCTGGGTGACTACAACCTGTTAAGATCAAATGAATGCATAAGTCAAAGTAAAACTGCGCTAAGAGTTTCAACAGGGATCCTAACGGGACATTGTCGCCTGAATAGATATTTTAGGTCTCAGTGAATGTTACCCCAAAATACATACATACATGATAAAGTTTATTTGATTCCTTCTCCTCCATCCACTTTGGGTACAATTCAAGGCTGACTCTTCTACCACCGGTGCACCGGTTACTGATTTGGACTGTAACATATTTTTCCTAAATAACTTCAACTGTTAAAGGTATAACATTTTCAACAAGAGAATACGAGTTCCCCTGTTTACCAGGAAGTTGTACAAAATAAAGTGGATAAGAGGAAACTTGAAATGGTTTCAAAAGAAATATTGTCGGGAGTTTTCTATCAAAACAGCGAGAGTAGAAATAAAATATTGAATCGCTTAATATTATTTATAGATATGGTTGGATATTTGTCTTTATTTCGAGACAATAAATTTTTATCGATATTCTAGACAGCACACACATACATGCACTGAAATTTCATTGTGGAACTTGCAAAGTTAAAGAAAAGTTTAGAATTCTGGAATTTTACGACACAAATTATTTTCCTCCAAATGCTAGTCCATTCTGTGAAAAATACTTTTATAAAGTTAAATAGCATAAGTAATGTTTACAGTAGAATTTATATATCATACTTCTTTTATAACGAGAAAGATAGGTTGTGCTCTGATGATATACCATTAAAGTGGATAACCTAAGCTGGCTCTGAAATTCTCGAAAATTTACGCTTCCAACTGACTACGTTATGATTCCAAGTGATCGTCATCACTCACCCCACGTCTTGCGACTACTAAACAAGCGTTCTTCTACGTATGAGTAATACAGTTACATCACGTCTATCCTAGGAACAGCCTAGAACATCTACTCATAAATACGAAATATTTTTTTCCAATACCCAGGTTGAAAACATGTAATTCTTAATGACCTTCTAATGTCATAGGTGAGCTATCTTTGGAGAGAGTTTTCTGCAGAGTGAACAATAAAGTACAGATCTCCGTTGTTACGTTGTTTTGAAAACGGGTAATACGGAATAACTATCACTCTTTTCATTCAACCATCCATTATTAAAAATAATGAGCTATTGTTTAACCAAATGATTCTTATTTTCTATATTGTTATCGACACTATATGTGTAAGTATGTTTTCATGTAGCACTTGTGTTTTTCAATTATTCATCCATCATTTGAATGACAGCCACGAACTGCACAAGTTTTTGGCGACATAACTAATAAATGTAATTTTGTAAACAAATTTTATCATTCAAGACACAAAAAATATGTAAATAATCAAAAAGCTTACAACAAAGAAAATTCTTTGGTAAACAATAAAATCCCATGTCATTGACAGATAACTGGCTTAAAATGGCGACTGTCAGACATGCGCACTCAAAAAATTAATTGTAAAATAGCACAAGCTTCGCTTCTTCTTGGGATGGTGTGTTCTGTGGTTGTATCAAAAAAGCTAAGTAAAACGGGCGGCAATTTAACCAATCACTAGGCTGCAGAAATGCCAACTTAAATTCAAATCGCTCCTCTTAGTTTGAAAACAAGGTATAGTCAATTCCACTGCAACCTAATGACTTGCCAGTGGTCAAGTGAAAAGAACAGCACTTTCGCCAAGCTATGGAAAAGGCATAGAATATGTAGTGCCTTTTCTTTCCCTGATGGACAGAATTTGCCTTGGCTCCCTCAGTTAAACCCATCAGCTTCAAATGCTCATTAAGCTTACAGAATCTCCTCAATTAACTCACCATAGTTTCGTAAAACGGCAACTTCCATAGCATCGTTGTTAACTACTTATGTGTGGCAGTTTTTCCGGAATGAGCGGCACTAAACTTTCCTCAACTCCCAACTGATTGACTTTCCACTATAGGTACATTCTAGTAATCCTTTTGTAGAGTAGAATACAACAATGCCATAATGCCATAATATAGAGTGTTCCATCTAAGAAATTGGGAGAGGTGACCATAGGGAGTAGGGGGCTTAAGCTATAACGTTCACATATCAACAAAAAGACGTCCTCCTTCATATGATTTTCGATGTGTTCCTCCATTTTTTCATAAAAGGGACGCCTTCGAAATGATGTGAGGTGCATAGTTTTCTTAAAAATGCTTTATATAAATAGCTACTATTAATGAATCCTACCTTTTTTTTCAACTGGTGTAATGTGCAATTTTAATGCCGAAAGAGGTCGCTAAAAGAAATTTAGAATTACCTTCCTCTTATCTTAAATGTACCCGTTTTAAGTACTAAACCACTTATCTTAATGATGCAGTTTCCATAAGAGAAGTTGAGGTTGATGCCAGCGAAAAATTCCAGTTTAAAATAATTACAATGAATACCCGGGCAAGCACGTGTTTAATATCAAGATTATTCAGAAATTCAGTCGGCGTTTCTCCGGCTTTCATTCTTTTGATCTCGATAACAGTGGAAATGCATATTCATCCCGGCAGTCGAGTTGACTTCCTCTTCTTTTTTTCTACTTGTACAGCTTACATTTTGTTCGTAAATGAATTTAAAGTGTGGTTGGAATTAGTTTTTCAAAATTAACTGTAGCTGTTTTAGATGTTCGTGAGCTGGAAAACATAATTTTAGAAAATCCCACTTCTGAAACAGGACTTTTTCCATTGATTGATTTTAGATCTTTTATTTCTTGACTCATTTTTAACATAACTCATTATCACTTTATTTCATAATACTAATATTTCTGGTTCCAATGCACCTACTCCAATAATTATAAACTAAATTTGCGCAAATCAAGATATTATGTTTGTAAACATTTCACATCAACTTACAATATTACCAGAAGAGGCACCACTAGTCTTTACGCCGGTTCTCTATACAACGACAAATATTCCACCTCTAAATGAAATATTATTGCAGTTCTTTCCAGCAATTTTGAGCTGTCACTTGAATGATATTAGAAGTCATTCATCATACCCATAGAGATAGTAATAAAGGGAGGAGACGAAGTCACGTGATCTAAAGCGTACTCGGTCAGCCATTTTCGTGCCACGCTAATGTCAAAGTTATTTTCAAGTGTGATTGGTGTTGTAGATTATATTTTTGAAGATACTTCTGTTTTAATTGATTGACTAAAATGGTTTCTTGTGCTGTTAGAAGTTGTACCAGTCGAGACGGCGTGGATACTAAGAAATCTTCGGGAATAACGTACCACAAGTAAGATAAATAATATGCAGGGGTGTATTACAAATATTAAAAAGGATTCACTGCATTACATCGATTATCAATACTAAAAATTCATATATCGAAAAATATCAAATCCGGCTCTGTGCAGAAATACGTTGCGTACCATAATTAGCCACGTCCACTGATTCCACATGTACATATGGAACTTAACACTGGATGTCGTCTCCTTCCTTATTACTATCTCTATGATCATACCATATCTCCCAGTTACATCGTACTTATATAAAACTTGTATCTACAAGACTTTGATATTAATAATTTATATGGCTGTGGTGACGTAAGGCTCAAAAGTGCTGAAAAGAACTCTAGATCGATTGTTTGTCGAAATATGTCGAGTTTGTATAGTGGATTGGAGAAGATTTTAATAAAAAAAAAATTTTAATAAAAAAATTAAGTATTCGAACTATACACATTTAAATTATGACCTCATCTATCTGATTCACACGATTTGGATTACTGTCCAGACTTTACAGAGATAATAATACTGGTTATTAGTTGGATCAATATTTGTCCTGATACTTTTCACCTACATTATTATATCGAATGATAACGGCATGAATAAATGTGTTCCTAAGTTAATTTTTGATGATAATTTCCAAGAAATTGAACACGAACGTTTATAACGAACGGCCAAACGATCTGTTTTTGGTGTAAATATTATGACACCCACGACAAAAGCATAAAATATCATTTTCTGAATTGGTAACACTGATTATACGTGACTTACGTAGAATTTGTTCAACCATCCTTAGCCGTTACGTCATACATTGTCCAGCTTGCTCTCTCATTCATGAAATGGATGAGGCGGAATTATGTCGTCATTAACGTATTTCTCATCTAAGGTCAACATAAATTTTATCTGTTACTTTTAACAGTTCAGTTGCCATATTTTGAAAACAATTCCTAACATATGTCATATTGATTATAATTTTGAGGTTAAGTGTAAAATAACATTCAACTAATGCAAGACATACGTAAAACAGAAGAATACGTCACCGATTATGACGTAACAGCAAAGGATGGTTGAAAAAACCTCAGAACATAACACAGACAGGAAGGAGCATTTATTATACCAAATAAGTTTGCGTCCAAATAGGAGGCTGCAAATGGCGAATAGTCGTTTCCGTTTTGACAGTGGCGTACTGTTTGTATAGGGTATGGGATATGTGAAATTTTAAAATTGTAGCTTATTGAAATGTATTAAATATGATACTATAAGCTGTCCTATGTCCTATACAAACAATATTGTCTAGGAGCAATGAAAATACGAATATAGAATAATACTTCTGATAATACTTTCGTTTAAACTCATTTTCACCAAAAAAGCTACATAAACAAGGCATGTTCTTTTATTCACCGGTAGATCCACCAATCGACCAACTGCGTTTTTATATTCGTTGGTGGATTGTA
>CAJUYG010000155.1:361112-394531 GCA_910591675.1 Galerucella calmariensis | reverse complement strand
CGTTACGTTATGTTATGTTACGTTGCTTCGTTATATGCCTTACTTGCGTGCGTGTGCTCTCTCCTGAGTCTCTCTCTCGTTTACGAAGCAGCGATTCATATGCTTCGGCCGGGAATCGAACCACCGATGCTACATTAAAATTCTATGCAAAGCTGGTATTCGCAGTGCTGGTGATCTACTTGAATTTGTTCGGATAAATTTTAACTATTATTTCCATAATTTTTTTTGCGCGATTGATCTTTTTTGTTTATTTACAGCATCGGTTGTCAGGACGGTAGGTTGTGTTAACTGGTTTTTTAAGTTTAACTCGTCGGTAAGTGATTTACTTACCGTTCAGACGTCGAAAAGTAATAAATAGCATGAAAACAATTTCACAAAATGCAAAATATATTTTAAACTGATCGAGAAGTATAAATGTCACTTTTGACATTTCGTTCATTTCGAAGAAATTTAAATTATTTTATTCGGAGTTTGTTTCAATACGATCGCGCAAAAAATGGTATAAGCATCCCGAACGTTAAGGGTAATTACAACGTTTACATGTAGATTCCTCCCGTAAAATTGGACAAAATGATATGAGGATTAAGAGGTCTAGCACATTTACTTTTCGAAATACAGGGTGTTGAAATTTTGAAAACTTGAATGTTTTAATTCGATAACTTTAAAATGGATGGATAAATTGATTTGACATTTGGCAGCTTGTTTTTAAATGTAAAAGGGCATATTTTGATAGAAATAGTAGTTTGTGCAACTAGTGTGGATATAATGGCCATATCGCACGAGTGCTCAATCGTTCAAGTGCGATATGGACAATCCACACAAGTCGAACAGCATATTTTTTTCTACGACCCACTCAAGAAAAAATCTAGAAAATAAAAATTTCTATAAACTGTAATATAACTTCAAATTAAAAATGTAACAATTCAATTTTATGTTTCCACTAATTTTTTTGTGGTAAACGTACAGTTCTTGAATGTCTAATTTGTATAATGCTACGGTTTCCTTTTTTAAATATACGATGCTGTTATAAGTAGATGTTGCCAGTCGGACTCCCTCATGAAGGGTACCGTACCATTATCTATAATAATGAATATTCTGCTAAATATTTCAAACGTCTACCTGTTGTCGTTATTAATATCATGCAGAATAATTATTTAAAAATAAAATTAACAATAAAAAAAAACTACTTCACGGGGAATCGAACCCGGATCTACCGCGCGAGAGTCTGGTTTGCTTACTACTCGACCACCGAGGAATATGCAAATTGTTTATCTATAACGTCAGATGTATTACATAATTTTTGCTTAAAAGAAACTAAAGTTCCTACCGTGTGTCCCGCGACACGCTCTACCTTTTTTGCATCCTTATTAATAGAAATAAATGGTTTGTTAGATGTTTTAATCGTAGTATCTACTTTTACATTCTGGAACCGCACAATATTTATAGTTTTTTTACTCTGGTTCTGGTCCATTAAGTCGAATAATTTAAGTTATTTCTAAACGTTCATATTTCCCAAATATAACACTGCTTAGAAGCTGATTAAACGTATAGTAAAAAATAATAAGCATATAAGCAATCAAAATACTGTTATTAGCTAAGTACTTAGTCATCTAACCGAAAACCGAACGGCGCGGTATCCGCTCTCTGAGCGAGAGATTTCATATGCGATGACGTCACGCCTGAAATTCGGAGAGGAGCGCTGTTTAATGTTTATAATTATTTTTAGGCGACTTAGGAGTCTCGCTGAAGTCTATTTTTTTGCACAGAGCCTCAAAATGAGGTGCTCTTCCTAATGGTAAAATAAAAGAAAATATGTAAATGAGCGCATTCTCCTTCTGTTGTAAAATTTGCACCTCTAACTCTTTTTGTATTTACTTCACCCATAACACTTATTTAAAGTTGAAAATCAGAAGAAAGCATAAACACTAATATAAAAATATGATACGAACATAAACATAACCCTACTTAAATTGAAAAAATCTCGAAACTCTCACAGTCACTGATACCAACTTCTCTTGATAAAAACGTGAAATCACACTTAACTTAAAGGGATAGATCAGATAGAATGTTATGAAAAGCATTCAACTTTAAGTGAAGTTTAAGTGATAAAGTAACTTTAGCTAAAGTGAACTTGAAACATTTGTTATGAAAACGGCCGTTAGTAATCTTTGATTTTTGTTTCAGACAAAGGCGCACCTGGATGTATTAGCTGACGCGCTTTTGCGGTGGGCCCGTGGACGTTAACCACTTCACATAAATTTGTCGGGTCAGCCATAGGCGCATCTTCAAAATGTCAGGTCTCTTTTTTTAAAACGCCTATGACTTTCCCCCCAACTCCCTCCGCCCACTGATTAGCGTATACTTCAGAGAGCAAAAAGACTTTGCTGGCAGCAGCTACAGACACCGACGCTAACAATTTCTTCTTCGATTTTTTTTTCATGTATTTTCTTCCCGTAAATTTCGCGAATCAAAAATAAAATTGAACAGCAATAACAGAAAAATCGAAAACAAAAGATTTGGAAGTGTTGTAGATGTGTTTTACGGAAAAAAATTGTTTTGTCTGAAATTAAAATACAACTAGACAAGGTACTTCGGGAAATATAAAAAAAAATTGTTTTAAAAAATTCCGTTAAATTTGAATCCGGCAATAGCATTTTGTGAAGAATCGACAGGGTGTCGGTGAATCAGTACTGCGGCTGGCCACATAAATCATTCCCTAAAAGGCATTCCGAGCTGAATAAAAAACCTCTCCCAGTACAGAGGACTCTATTAGGACGAAGGCCTTACACTTTATTTTCAAATCGAACCTAACTGGTGCTGTAGTGTGGATGTGTAGGTATTTCATTTTTTCGACAATTTCCAATTCAAATCTTGTTAGAATTAAAATCGAAACAAATAAAAATGTTGGTTATGTTGTATTTGTTACATTATATTACTGTTACTGTTGTTAATATTCTAAATTAGACTGTTAGGACTTTGGTAAACTTTGACTAGCAAAAGGAAAGCACGTTTTACTAATTTCTTTTTAATCGGTAGCTCCGGTTTTTCGAAATCTTCGTATTCGCACACATTAAGTATATTTAAAATAAAAATTTATCAAAAATTCAAAAAAAAATCTAGTTTTTAGGTATATGTATATGTAAGTGTCTTTTACTCCATTATAGCTTTCGATGTTTTTCATCTGGCACTTTTATAAACTTTGATATCGTCAAACCAGAGCTAGTTGTTGACATTTTGAGTAAAATTTATTGGAGGCTGGAACGTTGTTTGAAAAAACAAAAAAATCGCGAAATAGTTTTTAAACTTTTCCACTAGATATTGGAAAAGTTTAAGTTGTGTTTAACACTTTTTGGCTTCGGTAGATGATTCCGAATCATCCTGAGCCACCGTAGCCAATCAGATTGATTTCTAGCGACAATAATAATTTCAAACAACACTTTCTAAATACTTCTACTCATAATGAACAACAAAAACAGTGTAACTTTTTTTTTCATCGATGGCGCTAGTCGAAGATTAGGTTTTTATTTATAAAACTGAAAGTCTGAAAAATCTGTTAAGTTTAGTATTTTGCAAAATGGAACCTAAACATATTCCGTCAAAAAGTAAAGCAAGACTTGATGCCAACGTTGGCATATTTCCATATTAATTAAAACGAATATTTAGGTTTCATAATGAATTAGCCATGTAATCGAAGTACCGGCCTACTTGTAGAAACAAAACAGTCAATGTAGACGTTATAGTTGAAAGAAATTACCGCAAAATAATCCACTCCAATGTTTTTTTTGACTGCTACTCCGAAATATGAAAAAAAAACTTTCACATATAGTGTAGGGCCTAAGTAAAAGCTTGGATTTCTCCTCTTGATATTCTCCTACCATAACTTTTCCCAAAAACACTACAAACTTCGCCTGTCTTTGATATTGTAACATATAGTCGAAGCAAAATCATAATTTCTTTCACTTTTTTCTTAACGAATTCTCACTTAACCCCTCCTGTTTCTAGAAGATAGTGATAGTCTTCTCCCTATTGATGACAAATAATAAAATCGATTCTGTCGTAGTTTAGTTTCAATCAGCTTACAGAAAATCTGTAACGCATCACCTTGTACAATTTGGATCTGATAAAAGAAGAATCGGCGAATGTGTGTTTCAACAGTTCCAAGATCAATAATGATAAAAATGTTTTAAAGTTTTAATCATTTTTCTATCTGGCAACGTTGGAAATGTGTTAGATACTATGTCATTGTCACTTGTCAGTTGATTCACTAGCTAGAAACACAAGTGTATGTATAATAAACAAACGTAAACAGGAATTTCATAACAATATAACAAACAAGGAGAATTATAAAATAAACTAACGAGTCGGTATATAATATAAGTATATCACCAAATTGCAATTTTGTTTCCTCCTTCTCAAACCGCCTCGGTTTTAAATAGCTCTCAAACTATATTTTGTTTCACGAACTGAGAAAATCACTTCAAACCAGCCTACCAAACGGTTTTCAGTAGCTCGTTCACTCTTGTCTACCACACGTAGCGTGAAGCATGTCTACCTCTGTCTCTAACTCGGCTACTGCCTGCCATTTGTCTCTCTGCATATTTGTCCTGTCGCTTTGTCACTTTCCTGGCTCACTCAACCATTTCGTGCAGATTCATCTTCGGGGTACAGAGTCCAGTGACCAGGTCGGTAGCTGCTTTTAAATGTTCCAGTAGCCTGGTTGAGAGTAAGTAAACTCTTTGTATTGAGGTGACTTTGAGTCCACCTACATTTAAATTGGTATTGCGAATCTAGCCAGCTCTAGCTCTTATGCAATCATCTGTGATTCCACAAAACAGTTCCGGAACTATGAAGTCTCCGCATGCCGGTACCTATACAAGAGACTCTGTGCTTTCTCTTGCAGTTTTTTGTGTGTCCACCTTGATGTTGGGTTGCTGATAGCTATAAGCGGAGCCTGGCTGTCAGTGGGTGAATGTGGAAGTTTTAGTCAAAGTATCACATTTGTTATTTTGAAGGAGAAAATATTACAAATTATTCTTCCATTCATCCACTGCCCACAAACGAACTAATAGGAAGTTGTGTTCGTTTGATGTGTTTTTCCCGTAATAGCTCTGCGACATTATCTTTTATTAATTTAACTTCATATAGTTCTACGCTAAGCTTCGTCACGTTTTGTTTAGGTAAAAGCTTTTAATGTTAATTATGCGAATGAAATTTTCTTTTGAGATAGGAATGGGTTTAATAGAGTCGGTGTTTTTAAATAACAAAAAAATTCAACTTTCCACGAAAAATGTGTAAAAACTAAATTAGGATTCACGAGTTTAATTAAATAGATATATACGTAGTTGGACTGGAAATCTGGCTTTCAATGTTCACGCCGAAAGAGAACGAGAAAAAGGCAGTAGCTTGCTAATTGGGATAATAAAAAATTTAAGCTAACATTTATGCAGTGAGAAAGTTCAGTCTCATCCCCAAAAATTGGTTTTTAAAAATGTTTTTATTGGAAAGAAAGAGAAAAGTGTTTTTTTCATTCATCATATTTAAAGTTATGCAGCAATATAGAGGGTTGTGTTATGAAGTTGTGGTCTTCTATAGTTTATTTTTTAATGTCTGACAGCACAGTAGCCTCATTAAATATTCAAATAGAAATTTATCTTTTACAGAGTGATCCTAAGAATTTTACAAGTAAATACTAAAATTCTAATGCAAAACAAGTAGGTGTCTGTATTGGTTATCTATACATCCCTGTTTCAGCTCAAAATACAATATGGTAATAAAACTGAACAATGCCAGATAAACGATAAATATTGCGGCAGTGGATATTAGTTTATTCTGTTTATTTAATAAGATTCGGTCGACATTACAGTTGAAATAAAATTCATTCGTTCAGGCCTATTAACAAGTTACATTTGCATTTTTATTAAATTAAATTAATTAAAGAAAATATAGTTTAATTTTCATAATTCAAATTTATTGACAATGAATTAATGTATGTCAAGTAAAGTAAACATACCATTTATAGGAAATATAAAATTCAATCTATAGTATCATCCTCTTCGCTGGCCGTACAAGAATCATCCGAAGACTCGTCGAGAGAGATCACTATCGGTTCTATAGTTTGTTCTATGAGGTTATCTAAAACCCACATTTTCTCTTCCTTTTTAATTACATGATTCACAGAATCTCTCCAGTTCTCTTCAGTTATTGTTGTCAATGAGTACTTCATTAGTTCACGAACATCTTTCATTTTAAATGTTTTATTATGTCTAGCTACATAACCTTTCATTTGGGCCCATTTAATTCACAATGGTATGGCGGCAAACGAAGCACTTAGATGAACGGTGACGCTTATGGTTTACTACCTGAATAGCATCTGTTACCTTTTCGCGTGCTGTCAGACAATAAGAAACAGACTATAGAACCCTTTTTTCGCTTTGCTTATTTGGAGGGTTCCCATAACATTGTTGGAAAAATATTTACCTTTCAACATTCAGTATTTGAAAAAAATATCAGTAGACAAAATTCAATCAAATAATTACCACTACAGACACAACGCTTTTTTATTTTTAAACCTGGCAATATCGAGTGAACGAATGGCTTTCATGCACTCAAAACTTGATAAAAATTGAAGCAAAATAATAAATTACCTATACTAGTATTGTTTAGCAAACTATTGTTTTCTTCTTAGAAAATCAGTAAATGTGCCGCCTTTGTTTGTTCGTTTGCCAATGAAATGGCAATATTGATTCAAATAAGGTATAGATTTTTCAGGTTAGACCGACCTTATTTCAGTGCAATTCAAATTGAAAACAAGAAACGAGATCGAAAAGTCAGTAACCTCTGAATTTTGGAATATTAATCACTGGTAGACAAAATCTTGTTTATCCAATTCAACCATTAGCTTTATCCACTCGACGAAAAACACAAATATTTCCGGAAAATTCAAATATATCATTTCAAAAACCAAATTAATTGAATAATCTCAATTATTTATCACTATAATACACTCGTTTATTAGAAAAACATAATCACCTGCTATATTATAATAGTGGTTAGTAAAACACTGACACATTGACATAAGCTATTACGTTATTTTAGGATTTTTTGCGCGAAATTTGGATTTGGAAGATATATTTAAACTTATCTTATTTCTGCTTTACTAGAGATACCTTGGATATTATACAGTGAACAGTGAACTTTTTTTTGTAAGGTAGGGAATCGAATGCAAGTCCATAAGCCTCAGAGTTTTGCCGTATAAATTGTTAACGTCTTCAATATAATTTAGCAGTAAATTTAAAATTAGGAGTAAATAAGTACAGCGCTATGAATGTTAGTGAGATTGGTAGGTAAGGCGCTGTTTTTTTTTTTCGAATGAATAAAATAAACACAATTAATTCGTGAGGTATCGATAATTTTGTGCAAATTATGTGTAATTTATGTACCCAAATAGTATATTTAGACACTTACTTCTTATATCAAAAGTTGTGATTCCATGAAAGAATGAAGGCAGAAAAATTGTGATTAGTGCTTATAAAGAGATTATTGAACTGGTTGATTTTTCAGTGGAATTGTTACATACTGAGTGATGTGAGACTAGTTACTCCTCTTTTTGTTCCAGCTTCTTCTTCTTGCCTTGAACCAACCCTTTTATGTTTACCAATGTTTGCTTTTCGTACTCACTTAAGCTTTATTTATTCATATGTTGTTAATGCCTTCACCAATACAGTTGTATTTCTTCAATAAAATATAAAACCGATTGTATTCTTACATTTCCAATTTCATCCTGTCTTGAAACACCGCTCAATATTCCTAAATATTTAATCTTTGTCTCCAACTTTCTCTTTTTTGTAGTCTTGTTAACAACCACGTTTCCATTCCAAATATAAGGATTGGTCAATATATTGTTTTTTATAAGTATCCGTCACATAACATAGTTTGCTAGTTCTATCTATTCTATTATTAATATTTCCTTCTTGTGTTCCGTTTTCGTCTATTATTGTTCAAGGTACTGTAGCTGGTACTGACATTAATACAACCAAGAATATAAAACCTTTTTATTGCAGATACAGGGTGATGATCGTATATGATAAGATATCTTCCAGAGCTAGTTTTTGTTGTCGGATAAAATGCATTTGATAATAAATAATTGATGAAAATATTAGGAGAATACATTCCGTTATTGATATATTAGTGTCTGTGATGATTAAAAAACGCTTATAGCTACCTCAAAGTATATTTTTCGATTCAGTTTGAACGTTACAGTGTAATTCTTTCAACTATAAATATGAGGGAGAGAAATCAAACCCTGACAAATGAAAAACAAAAATTTCCTTAACAAAATATAGACTTGTTTTATTATGCTAAGGGTCAAAAAGGGATCCCACCCTGCATCTTCCCATAATAGCCGAGAAAGAAGTTAGAATAGTCATAGATGGAATAGTAAAACTTCTTCTAAGGCCGATTTTTTCCCATAATAGTCCAGGAAATATAGGTTTAGGTAGTATAAACGAAGTAGGTACAAGACGATGTCATGTTTCCAGAGTGTTAAAGTAAATCTCAAATTGTTTAGAAGTCAATTCAATGATATTTTACGTTGTTCGCTTATAGTTTTTTCCTTGGGTTATACAAAAAAAGATACTAACCTATTCGTCATTAAAATACCTGTTAAACTATACCTGTGAGACTTAATTTGGAAACATCATATCGTCTTATACATCGTTTATACTATATGTAGGAAATGGTAAAACTTGAAATTGTCATTTTTGGTAATAGGTATATTTCCTGGCCTAAAATCCGTGTTAGTGGAAAATTTGCACCGAAGCACAATACGCACTACTTGCACCAATATGTTTTTCAAGGCACACGTGATGTTACAGTCTGGCTCAGTGGAATATTTTAATGTGATATATTATATAGAAAAAAAAATGTGAATCCTGCCACAGGACTTCTAATCTAAAACAGTGTTTTTAAGTGTGACGTCATCACAAATGTCGGTAGGCTCCTTAAATCCTTTTATTCTAGTCAATTTCGTAGTCAATCTAACAAAAAAAATTTTATTTAAAAAAATAAAATAAAAAAAAGTAATAATGAATAAAAGAAAAAATCTATATCAAAAGTAACTGATGCAATAATAATTGTTTTGGCGAAAAGTTGTGATTGGTTAGTTTGGAGAGAGACACAATCTTATTGTTTACCATTTAGCCGATCACGTCTTTAGGGAAATAATGTATCGAAAGCGTTTTGAAACTTCCATAAAATATTACGCTTAACTAGTAGATAGAAAAATGTGTGTTTTATGTTTACCTTATCGTCTATTTCCTATAATATTAATAAAGGAGTTTCAAAATGACATTTTCTTTTCTTTTAGGGAGCCGACCTTTCGGTAACACCTGCACGTAATATTTGAAAATGTGAAAATATATATTCTATAAAATCTATATATAAATATAAATATTTATTTTTTACTTGTTTAGTTCTTAAAATAATAAACAAAAAAAACTACTAATTGTTCATATGAATGTTTATATTATAACAAAAACACAATGCACTGATATTTTTAAATTTTTCGTAGTTTTCATTATAAGTGTCACACAATGCACTAGGCGCACAAATTCAACGGACTGCTTACGATCAAATATTACCATCTGTTATCATTTTTTCATAAAAATATTATTCTATAAACAAATTTAATCAAAAACTTTTACTGATTAGATATTCATGAAATAAAGTTAATACTTCCAATTACATCCAATTTAAATTTTTTACTTCACCTTGTAGATTTTTATATATTTTAAATAATGCTTAATGTTAGGCTTAGTGTTGAACAGTGATTTCTTGTCACCGTGACATCCAAACATCCTATGCTTCGAAATTATCAAAATGTACCTCTTGGAAGGAGCAGGTCAACAAAGTCAAGCTTCTGAACTCTAACCACCAAGTATTTCAAAGGAAAACAACACGCACTCCCCATTTTGCCACGAATCTCACTTGCCACAATGATGGAAACTCAGCTTTTACCAATTTGCTTAGTCAAAACTCTGCTCAGCTTCCTTGTTTAAAAAAAAAACAGAAGTATTCCAATAAGATATTAGAAATCGATGTGACTAAAGGTCCGTCGGCAGAACTATGTAATTTGCGCAAGCGCGGCGAGACATTCCATTCTACATACCTATTTTGACGGCTTCCAGAGGGCCCCAGTGGCGAACGGTTGACATTGATACCTAAATTCTGCCTAAGGGCGGACTAAAGTTTATTTTTTCAAGAAATCCGTCCAAGTCAAGAGTTCCTTTTGATATCAGACTGCCAGCACTTGCAATCAGCGTTGTCCAGTTTGTTATTGTTTCGCAGCTTAAGTAGGTAACTTCTATATATATGAAATTACAACAAATTTCATTCATTTAGTTATCATTCGGCGGGTTTCTAATTTTGAATTCACCATTTGTTTTAAGAGGAAGGGTGAATGTAATGATTATATTTCCTTCCCCTTCTTCGAATAAACAATGTAAATGTGTTATTCCATTTATTTTCTTGGGTTTATAAATCTGACATCAAATGGAGACTCGAGACTCGGAATTCTTGAAAAAATAAACTCTAGTCTACCGTTAGACGGTATTTAGGTATCTAATGTCAGCCGTCGGTCACAGGGGCCCTAAGGATGACGGCAGCGTAGGTATGTAATGTAATGTTCCGCCACGCTTACGCAATTTATAGCATTTTTGGATATATTTGGTATAAACTTCCGTCTCAAGGGTTCCGACGACGGATCTTCAGTTACAATGTAAAATTAAAGGCAAATAAAGCTGGTAAGAATAATTACGGAGACAAAAAATACTGAAATTACTGTTCCTTCCGAAAAACTGTCAATTCGTGAACTCAGGCTGTCATTATTGAAGTAAAATGGTATTTTTCTATATTAAAAAATTTTATTTAAAACTTATTGTTTCATGAATATTAGTAATTTTCAACTGAATATAATTCATGACGTAGGTAGTCCGTCCCTGAAGCAATTTAGATAGATCCATTGTCGCAACCTATAATCCCGATCCTAATTCCCTTTATTCCTGATTCCTTTTTTTTACCCGTGACCCATAAAGCGCCCATTTCCAGATAGGCGAACTTAGATAGCTAATAAAGTTAACAAATAATTCCATACTGACGGCCTAAATATTTTTATAAATAGATTTGTTGACTGAACAATGCCTGTTAAATAGTTTTCCAAAGTAAATGGCTCGTCAATAGTGTGATTCTAGTTTCGTCTATCCGAAATATTTTGAGCCCAGTTACGTTAGAATTGTCCGGTTTAATCTCGAAAAAGGAACGTATATTTCTTTCCTTTTCCGCGTTGCTTTTACGAGTAACCATTTTCAGATAACTGGGATTAAGAGAGCTACTACATGTACATGAATATATTTTACTATAGTGTAATTACTAAGATGTAAAAATTATAAGACGTTAGTTTAAAGTGAAGATGCGCTAGAATGAAGTGTAGAGAATCCACTCTGGGATATCTCTAAGAGTATGGGGTAACAACTACTATCTATCCTGATACCTATAATATTGTAAACAGTAAACCTGAATATTATAAATGTACAATAAATGCCTCAGCCAATAAATACAGTCTTTAATTCTTCCTACCTTCCCAATGATCTCACAAATAATTGAAATATTTACAGTCAAACTCGACAAAAAACACATGAGTCAGGTCAGCTGCTTTCCAACATTCCAACTAACCAAACCGTTATGCTTATAAAGTGCTGCGCTTCGCACAAAAAGGTGAAGCTGGAACTTAGAACATAAAACTGACAGGAAGAAGCATTTACCAAATAAGTTTCCGCCCAAATAGGAGGCTGCAAATGGCGAATAGTCGTTTCCGTTTTGACAGTGGCGTACTGTTTGTATAGGGTATGGGATATGTGAAATTTTAAAATTGTAACTTATTGAAATGTATTAAATATGAAACTATAAGCTGTCCTATGTCCTATACAAACAATATTGTCTAGGAGCAATGAAAATACGAATATAGAATAATACTTCTGATAATACTTTCGTTTAAACTTATTTTCACCAAAAAAATTACATAAACAAGGCATGTTCTTTTATTCACCGGTAGATCCACCAATCGACCAACTGCGTTTTTATATTCATTGGTGGATTGTAGATTGAAGAAATGACGCGTTCATTTATTACTGTTGCATCAACCAAAATTGCAAACCACTCCACCGTTGTATCGAGGTGGTGGATAACTTTAGTGGTTCACAAAATGACAGCTTAACCTCAAAAAACTAACGATTTTTTGAAGCAGTCAGAGAAATGGACGAATTAATAGAAATAAATTTAAAATGTGGTAACAAGGTATTGACGGCGCTATTAACAGCGTCAGAAATTAAAAAAATTTCAAGTGGAACTATCAGATGAACTGCTAATAACAACAATCAACTTAGAAATAGATTGTCAATGGTCAGATGATTTAAATAACAACTGCGTTTTTTTTATCTGCCACTGATGACTCCAAAATGTCGTTGCAGTGGAGACTGACGTCATTCAACCAATGGTGAATAAATGATGTAAAAAAACGTGCCTACAATCTACGTCAGTAAACGTCAACTTCACAAATGAGTCATAATTAGGGTGTTGCAAATGGCGACTTCCGTCGCATTTTCTTATACAGCTTATGAGTGACAAGACTTCTTCCTGTCTGTTTTATGTTCCAAGAGCTGGAACAATACATAAACAATGTGGGCCATGACTTAACGTCAACATTTTTGGGCTTTCAAACGCAATGGCAGCTGGAGCATTTGCGCGTGGTGTCACGTTTAAATGCTCAAAATGGTTAACTGAAAAGCCGCTGTTGTAGTAAAGAATGTGGTAAAGAAATATTATGAAAAATCACATAAATAGGATCACGTCAAAGAGACCTGTCAACAGTTAAAAAACAATTCATTCTATAGTCAAATGCAGTCTTATCATGCGAGTCATACGATTCAACAATGACATACTCACCGTTTTTGTTGTCTTCTATTGGGTTTAATCATAACTTCCAAATAAAATCCGTAAGTTGAATAAGACAGACTTAGGCAGTTTTGACGGGAGAAAAAAGGATATGTATTTAGTTTTCAGCGATTCTAAAAAATTTTTCACCCGCGAAGTTTTTATTTGAATGTCAGTTGACAATTCAAAGTGACAATATGAATAATAAGAAGCAATTTTCCGATATTTTGCATCCTCAATAAAAAAAAATTGTACTTAATCTGATAGATTATTCCGTGAATGAAAGAAAAAGTGGAAATTCGTCAACCAGTGTGCAGGAAACATCAACCATCATTATTTTCTCCGAGTATATTTGTAATCTCACATTTTGGTAACCTCTGTGTCTTCTGATTTGATACATATGGTTAGTGACCTTTGAAACCGCACGGTAAGAGCGCTTTTAACTATACCATTACAGTTGATTTAACCGATAGGCGTATCCACGAATTATTTCTGAAGGTCAAATCAATCATACAAACTGAACGCTGTTTGTAAATCCAAACGAACCAGTGATGCCAGCATGAAGGGACAAAGGGATATTTAAGAATACACTCATCTAGAAGTGAAGCCGAAGAAAATCCTTTGTTATTGAAGGGACAAAAATAAACATCCTTGAAGGTGGGAGCTATCTAACTCTGGCATACCTTAAGAATGCTCATTACAGCTCCACTCGAATCATACTGAGAAAAAGCATTTAAGCATAGCTGTGTTCTATCAACACAAGCAAACCATGGAAGCAAACTTTAATCTAATGTGGGTCTGTGAAGACCATAAGAAAGGGCCACATGTGATCGTATGACATATGACATGACGTCTGTAGAGACGGTTTTATCCGAAGTTTCACTACTTGCTCGTGTACATAGAATAATACTTTATATACTGACTAGAATAGACACTTCCTAAAAGTGAAATTATGTCGTTTTTTAGAGCCACCTAGCGGCTTGGGTCAAACTATTGGCAGTTTCCGTGCGTGAAACTTGTATTTTATAAACATTATTTCAATAATCTTGATATTGTCCACTAGATGACAGCAGTTATATCGATTATACTTTGGATTTTATTTATATTTTTTATTTTAATATTAAACACACATACTTAGCTCATATTTTTATTAAATGTATAATATTTTACAAAAGAATATAAAGTATAAAGACTTAAAAAAAACAATCAACAAAAAATAACTAAATAATATAAAGCGTAAAGACTAAAAAAACAATTAACAACTACAAGTTAATAAAATACAATAAAAAAAATTTGTATGTCTCTACTATGAAGTACTTAAAGTCTAAAAAAAACAATTAACAACTACAAGTTAATAAAATACAATAAAAAAAAATATGTATGTCTCTACTATGCAAACAAGCTCGCAAGATACCTATACGCTGCTCCACTCTGTTTATAAATTGAAAGTGCCAAAACCTTGTCTTCTATAGAATACCTTCTTCCTTTTGGTCTTTTTGCAACATTTTCAACTTGGCTTTGAAAAAATCGGGCCTTTATCTTGTCGATAGTGTACTCGTGTACCTACTCTTTGGTTATTACTTAGGTAGGTACATTAGTTAATTTGTTGATTTACGACTGCGTATTTTTTAGTATCTCTAGTTGTGGTATTCCAGTTTTACCAAACTTTTATTGTTTATCAAGCTCTTCAAGATCACATCGAGTTCACTGTACGTTAGTTAAAAGTGTGAAGTGTTTAGGTACTGTAAACATAGTGAATGGATAAATAGCAAAATCAATAACATGCTATAATTATTGGAAAATATATATTTGACTTGACAACGTAAAGTAAACAGCATACAAAAAAAACGTACTAACAGTTAACGAACGAATCTACTAAAAGTACCAGTAATTTCTTGCTTCAAAACACCAGTTAATACCTGCTTAACTATGCAGTTATTCGTTTATGATAGTGATGATTTTCATCCCTCATGAATCATGTCGTTCGTGGAATAGATATTTCATTTGTTTTGTTGAATGTTGTCAACACTGTACCCGTGCATGTTATCTCTGTGCTGTAACCTGTAACCCACACAAATTGTGTTTTCACATAATTTTGTCAGTATGTACGAGTTTACTCCTCTACTAACAGTAATTCGGATTTATACCTGCATAACAAAGTGATCACTAACGAATTTAACAGACTCTAATTAAGTTTCAGTATACACATAATTAGTGGAAGTATGCTGCCAGGTAATTGAACCCCCTGTTTGAGGGTCGCGGTTAACTTTACGGTCTAGTTCGAATTCGGGGTGAATATTTTACAAACGAGCAGCATAGCGCTATCTAGTAGATAAACGTAAATCTTTTTACGCAGCAGCAAAGCTTAATTCAAAAATACTTTCAGGTTAATGCAGATTTCTGTGTTGTAGTATTAACTTTTAGTTACTAGGTGGCGTTACTATTCCAGAAATGTTTATAGCTGTAAATACGAAGGCGTTTGAACGGAAATATCTTATTTTTCAACATTATCTCATTTGAATTCTACACACTCAGTGCAACGAGGTTGTCTCTGCAATCACCTCAGAACAGGTGAATATGGCGGATTAGGCTATAAATCGTAACGCAGTTCGGCTAAGTTTTCTGCAACAATAGCAGACGAATTGGCAGGAGCATTGTCGTGATGGAACAAAACTCTTTTCTTCAACAATAATGCGGTTGCTTTTTCGTCGTTTCATATACATTATAGACTTTGACTTGACAGCTCTTCAAACTTCAAATTCGAATGACCTTTTTGTAACTAGCTATTATAGTTCATAAAACATATAATCCAGTAAGTGGCTAACTTCATCTTCAGGTTTGTGACGTAATCTGATGCAAAATTAAGTATTAAACATTAAAAAACTGATAATTATGCCCACCGATACCCAATTTGCATCCTTTTTAGGTTCTCACCAGTTTATGCGAGATTCTCGGCAACCCGTAACACACCAATCTCATGGTGAGATTCTCACTATTCCATTAAGAATACTGACCCTGGTGACTTTCAAAATCCGATTCTTTTGCTACAGCTGCTCAGTAGCGTCGTTTGACAAAGAAACTAACATACAAGGATGTTAAATGAGAATTCTCATCTAACATCCTTGCTAACATACTTTTGTCATCAATTCTAAGAAATTGAATAAAGTAATCAACAATTTTACGTAAACAATAATTTTATTATCTCGTATTTTTCAGACATTACAATAAATCTAATAATAAATACAACTGTATAAATATTGAAATTTAGTCAATATAAAAAATAATCACAATTAAAAAATAATAGCACTGAAAACTGAATAATTATAGTACGTAGGTACGATTAATGTCATAGTGAAAATTTCTGAACTATTTTTACCATTCGACCATTGTTTTATATTCCCACTAATCACAACATTATCCAATGTGGCCAGTTTGTTCAAAAAATCAGAAAAATAAAGACATTATTTATATGGCTTTGTAGATTGTCTATATTAAACGGACAAAGAATTTGTATACAGACAATAATAATGTTTCCCACTACTAGCTGTGAAGTTGACAGTTATTGCTTCCTTTAGCCATTTGAGAAGTTGAATTCCTCTATTAGTGGTTAATAATTTTCTATTATTAACCAAGGTCAATAATGGATAAATTCAAATACTTTGAGAATTCAGGGATAGTAGTTCAACTAAAACTTGTGCAACATCATTTTGTATGCTCAGGAGATTGTCTTTAACACATTTGCTGCTTGAAATTACCTATCAAGATGTAATAATTTGAATAAAAATGCCATTAGTTTCAAATTCGCGCTCAAACTAAAATGACTGATGACATAAGGAGTATGTTCATAATATATCGAAGACTGGGGTGAGTTCGAGAAAGTCACACTGGTTGAAATTTTGCACTTGATTGGTTGGGGTGAAGGGCGATCGTAGAGCTACGCTCCATCGAATGAGTTCTCGAACGGATTTACCATCTTGTGGTTATTAACTATAACCATACTTTTTTAAATATTATTGTTCAACTTTTAAGTTTTTCTATTATGAATGTAGAGTAGATAATAGGGATAAAAAACGTGTCGCATTGATTGCGCTCACATAAGGAAAACAGTTGCTTGAAGGGATAGGTACATTCAGACTCAGAAAGCGAGTCGGATAGTGAAATGGAAATCTCTTTAATATCCCAAATTGAGTCAAAGTTGCAGCCGCGGGAAAGAACACATCCAAGGTGTAAAGATTACTTTGAAGGAGTTATTCCCAGCTATAAGTACTTTTAAGGAGTTTCAGTTGAATTTCAGAATATTTATAACTAGCCTAGGTCTAACATTAATGAATCTGGCGCCAAGAGTTTTAGGCAGAAAAATTTTAAAAAGCATTTAGGCACGCCAATTTGAATAGGAGAAGGAAATTAATTTATTTTTAAATTAAAAATTTAATAAACATTCATAGTAAGTAATACATACCAATCCAAATTCTAACCACAAAATATTCAAACCAAACTGACAGGTGCGATTTCTAACCGAGTCGGGACTGGTGTAATTTAAGCTTCGCTCGAGTGTCGCTCTAAGGAGTTCTCGGACAGTGGGGGAGTACACAACAAGAAGACGCTTAAGAGTTCTCGGACACAAAAATAAGTGAATTTCATACTAGACGACGGAGTAAACGCTTCTCGTGGTGCGTTTGTGAATTATTTTCAATTTTTGTCTTAAATTTGGCTGGTAGTGGAAAAAATTGTATATACACCATGGTGTTGAAGACGTTTATAAACCTTGCACCTTATTCCACTAGGGGCAAAACCACTCGCGAAATTATCTTGGTACTCGGTCAATAATAATAGTCTTCACCACCTTGGTGTATAATATACTATAAGTATTTTTTCGCGAGATATTGTTGATGTGAAGTCGGTTACAGAGCGGTTATACCCCCACCAAAGAAATTTTAAAGGTTGTTATCGTTTATGTTCTCACGCGAAAATCAACCGGTTAACCGGATAGAATTAACTTCACAACAATAATAAATAAACATAACCTCAATAAAAAGTGACGAGTTACGAAGTTTCTTATGGTTTCATTGTTTCTATTGTTCGAAAAATGTTTTTTTTTTAGTTTTAACTATAATTGACGATTTTTTTGGTAGCTCCGTGGATATTATACATACAATAATGAATCATCTTTGATATTATACTGAAATTTCAATCAAATTTCTAATTTTCAAATGTCACTTCTGTCAATTAAATATCTATAACCGCCAGTAACCATACTCCTAGGTGCGGGAACTGAAAGAGATCCCGTTTTATAACTTATTGCGAAAAAATACCATATATGACTGTAGGAGTGGAAAAAAATTATGACACTTTTAATAAGTAACTTTTCATGTGATTGAATTTTTTTGTTACGTTTTCATATCACTTAGGCTCAGAAGACATTATCATTTAATCTATGACGCAGGTGTCATAGAATATATAATAACCAGAAGCGTCACTGCCTAATGATCAGTGTAGTAACTAATATTGTAAAAACAGTTATCGACGTATATTAAGCTAACCTTAATTAGAACTAAGTATCACTTTTTTCGGCTTCATCACAATCCGCGGTTTGCTGTCGTATGCCTTCTTTCTTTTCCTCAAAGATCTTTGAATTATCACAGCACCTTCTTTGCCGTTAACATCAATTCGACCGGCAATTTCGATATTTTTTTCTTCCTCCGTTTGACTACCCTCATCTTTCATTACCACTTCTTTCTTTTCCTCTTTCTTAATCGGTAAAGGTATCGGAATAGGAATAGGTATAGGAATTGGTAGGATGAGGGGATAAGGAACGATGATAGTGGGAGGAGGAATCAAAGAATCGAACGGTTTTCTAAACAGATTCGGAGAAGTAGGAGCAGTGGTTTCTGGTTCTAATTTTGGCGATGGTACTCTCGGTTCTACAGGTAATTTTATTGGTTTAAAAGCATGCTCAATAACTTCTGGTACTGTACTATCGATGTCTGGAGGTGTTTGGCGAATTCTTAGGTCTTGGGGAGCATCTTCTATTGGGATTGTGGACAAATTGCTGATGCTAGTACTACTGCACGTAATAGTAGACGGAAGCCTTTTCCTTGTTTTTCTTTGAGATTTCATTCGATTTCGTTTGCTTTCTGATGACTCTATTAATTTAGAAGGATGGGTTAAACTTAGAGGGGAATTTTGTAAAGATTTTTCTGGTGGTTTTGGTGAAATGTCCGGCGAAGGACTTCGTAGTTCGGGCGATTTGCAATTTTTCAACCACAAATCTGGCGTGATTAGAGTTCCACTGGTGGACTCTTCGGCTCGTAAATGAGGATGCAGTTCGAGATGTGCTCTGGTTTCTCTACAGAAGATGTGCATCTTGTATTGGTTTAGACACTTGTCGGAACAGAATTGCAGCTGAGATGCACCGTCCTAAAAATATGTATAATATTATTAATCAAATATAACAACGCTCAATCATGTTGAAGAAGAGAATGAAACTTTAATTTTTTCCCAATTTCCTCACACATAGATTTTCCAGCAATTGCCATGTGCTCTTTATAATATGAAGAGCGCAAGCACTGCCGCCCTGTTGAAATGGCGGTTATTCAAAACATTCGTATTATTTTTATTCCCTTGATAAAAAATTTGTAGAGTTGAATTTTCAGAATACATACTAAGATGACAGTTTTGTAGGGAGCTCAGATATTTATTTAATCTAAATCGGTTTTAACAATGACTGAATCAAAGAACATCTTACTTTCTATAGATTGCGGCCAACGGCTAATTTTATATTTCTGACTTACACGTAAGTGACACTTCCGTTCTTATTAAAAATAGCCTCCATTATTAGGTGCCGATACTGTCATTTTATTGTTGATGTGAAGAGTAGACTGCCCACGCTACTAACCTCACGTATCAAAGTTGCATTTTGATGTTAATCTTTAAAGTGTTGTCACGAGGTTTTGCTCAGTGCATGCAAGGTGCCGATAATGTCATCAATGTCAAATTGCGTAGATACACTAGCAACAATGGTCGCGTTCATCCCAACAAAATTGATCAGGTAGCAATTTTAAGAGTGATCCATCAATTCGTAATTCTGCTGAACGTATTAATAAAACCATCGACATATAATGTCAAATGCCAATGAATACAACAAAACAACTCAATTTATGTTGCTTTCGTTTATTTGGGCTTCAAGCACTTGTGCGTGACGCCTCAGTCGTCACGACTTTTGAGCAAATCGAACACGATTTTTTAGGATCCTCAAAACCACCTGACATGTGCCAATGCCAATGAATTTCCTGTGTTGTTAGAAGAACAGTTTTCAATTATAATGTTTTTGATAATAAAATTTTGCATATCTTAGATATTTTTAGTAAGGTTTAAATCGTATTAAATCGTAATCGGCACAATCTTAACCTTTAAATAAACGTCAAAACGGACAAACGTCAAATATTTAATGTCCGTGGCTTGAAGTTCATACTTTTCGGTATGTGCTTGAGGGGCAAGGGGAAGGTGAGTCTAGGCGTCACGCCCGGTAATGAACGAACGAAATTCAGTCACTATGATCTGCTACTAGCAGCCGAAATTAAATAATCGGAAACGCTTTTAATTTAATATATACGACAATTATGAAATAGGTAATACCCTTCTTGGTGTGCGTCATCGATTGTGACGTATATCCGGGTTTTCGGCATGTCGTTTATTTTATTTGCTATTTTGACATATAGCTAACCTTAAATTTGATAAATAAAATCATCAGGATCGTATTCAGCCAAATTCGAATAGGCTAAGAAATTAATAATTATCAGCTTCTTTTTCTAACTGAAAATACTTGAGAACTTTCAAAATGATGATGTTTTTCCGTGTATCTAGGCTTATTTTCGCATTATTTAAATGAATATAGCGAAAAGATTAATATTCACTCTTCATAAATAATAATTTACCGTAAACAACAAAGTACAGACCTGACGAGAACTGTCAGTGTGACAGTAGAAAAAGACGTAAGACACATTGCCGCTACGAAAGTAACGCCTTCATAGCATTTTGAACTCTCGATTGATAGGTTGCGCTAGCGCGTAATCTAAATATCAACCAATCAAATTTTTGTAAGTCAAAGATCAGGGTTAACGTTTGTAATACATTTAAACGGTTCATTATTGTGATATTTTGATCAGGATTAATCACAGACCTACCTTTTTCCCATTTTTTCCTACGTAATGTGTTAGAAGAACATTAACAATCGATGACGCACACCAAGAAGGGTAATATTTCAACCTTAATAGATTGCTGCAAAATTTTAAGCCTTCTGCGTCAATTAGTTTGTGTTTGACAATTATTGAAATCCATTAATTTTAACAGAATTAAAAAGGTGATTTTTTATTTCCTCAAAATATCTTTTGGTCCAGTTCAACCTTTATTACTCACCTGAAAATCTACGTAAGATATAGTATGTCTGACGTGTCGGCACCAATCACAAGTTTTGTTCTTTTTGAAATTAGCTCTTCTAGATTGAGAAAAGCAAAGTTCCGTACAAAATACTGATGAACCAGAATGTATCGCAGTGCTGTCGTCAATCGTTTTTCCACACCAACCACATGCATCTACAAAATAAATAAAAATAAATGGAATATCCGTATTTACAACATAAGGAGCAATTCACACTGACGTCTATTCTATGCGATTAAATGGTTGACCACCCATACAAATCCGTTTTTGGACATTTGGAGAACCCACAAAAATAAAGTCAATATTTCAAATAATGAAAATTTTGTTATACTGATTGTCCCATCCACCACCACGTGTACCTAGGGGTGTGAGGTTGAGAATCACTTTCATGGCTACCGTTGGGCATGTTCTCATTGCTTTTGTGATGCGCTTATACAGCACGCAATTGCTTTATAAATGACACTTGGTCCCACTATGACAGTACCAGTATCCAGCACAGGATTTTTGATCAGGATGCTGCCCGATTCACACAGTTCTTCTGATACAACTGACACCTTTTTTACTTTTGCTGGTATGGTATTTTTCGATATCAAAACTTCTGTTTACTCTTAGTTTGTGCTCAAATGTAAATAGAGAATAATTCAAACATACATTTGCATTTTCTATATACTTTGTCCACGACCACCTAATAATAAGTCAATATTTTACCTCCTAACTAAAGGTATATGGTACCCATATATCAACTGTCGTGAATTATGGTTCATAATACACTGTAGTGTATTATGGTTCATAATTCACGACTAGAGATGGGGGAACAATATGGAATAAACTATTAAATCTGTGTATTTTGTTCAGGAAATTTGTTTCTGACATATATCGTATCTATAAAATATTGTAATTTTTAGTATTGATACTTTTCATAACGATATTTTCTAATATTAAGTATTTTAAAACAATATATTTATAACGGTACGTTGTATTGATACTTTCTACAGTATCGCCCATCTCTATATATGTCAAATTATTTGAAGTAGCTGCCACAACATTTTGAGGTTAGTAATATGCCAAATCCATGGAGCTAGTATTGAGAGGAGTCGCTACGCCTATCATAAAAGTGGTATCGGTTTCGCCATTTTACTTCCACTTCTCTGTCAACTTGACATTAGTATTGTTTTGTGGATGTGAATTGGGTATTTTTGGATTTTCTTTTTGTTAGTGTCGTTTTTTCCTATTTTAATAATTGAACAATAATGGTTTCTTGTGCTTCACGAAGTTGTACAAGTAGAGACAGTGTAAATACGAAAAAATCATCAGGAACAACATATCATAGGTTAGTAAACAATCGAAAGGACTGTACTGGAATATATTTCTTTGTGCTTCAATAATTTTTATTCAACTTCATATTATATTTAATGTTTGTAGATTTCTTAGAACTCCATCAATAAGAGATATGTTGTTGATATTTGTAAAAAGAGGTTCTTGGCAGCCAACAAAATACCTACAGTGTTTCTATATTATCAATTTCACTAGTGAATATATTTTTATTGATTGAAAATTAAAATAGTCCGGCTCTGCCGACGACGCCATATTGCTCACATCACAATGTCACTCATGTGATACCACTTTCCTATTATAAGATAGTCGACCGTGTCATCTCCTCTTAATAGTAGCTCCATGGCCAAATCGCTACTGACTTTTATTCAATAGACCATTCCAGAACACGTGACTTTAACAGGTCGGCCATCTTTGCTGAGGGGCAGACAAAGTTCTTTTATGGTTCAGTTGCATTGTTATTTTTGTTTGGTTAACATTAATTTTGATCTCCTGTGTTATAGTTTTTGAAAAAAGTTTTTACATTCATAGTTTGTAGTATTTAATAATAACAGAAAGAGACTGCTTGTTAGATTATTGCAATAATGTCGCTGTCACGAAGTGCATATTTTGCAACACTATCGGAAAATGTTCTTTCGCGTTATTTAAAGAAAATTGCAGTGATAAATAACATTGACCCGTATACCCTTACAATTAGTGAATGTTTGACGTCCCAAACTGATTTACCTACTGTGACCATGCTGGATTTAGTAGGTTATTTAGTGGAAACTCATAGCTACTACACAACTAAGCAGTTGAAAGCTGTAAAAAGCTTGAAAGCCCATGAAAATTACAACTCAGGGGCAATTCTGAAATTTGTGGCTAAGAAAGTCAACGACGCTTTCGTTGTTTTAAGCAAGGTAAAAACATTTCTCAGATGAAAAATTTTAAAACTTTTCAATCCCTATCAGAATGATAAAATTAATATTATAAATTTTCATTGCAGGTTCGTCATTCACAAAAAATGTCTGGAACATATACGACCATTTCTAAGCTGAGTTTCTGTAAAAGGACCTCGTTTTAAAGTCCTTATCCATGCCTTACGCCGTTCACTGGATAATGCGTTCAAATAATCTCCCCGATTTGTTAAAACGGCAGGAAATCTGAAAAATGATACCTTGTCTCTTTCAGCTCGCATAGAGCATTTCAGAACCGAACAAAAAGAAGGCATTTTCAATAATATTACAGATGAAATACTGTAAATCTCGAAAGTATAATTTATTCTCAAAAACTACTGGTCAAAAACTTAAAAATTGATGTTGACAACGCTTTAGTTACAATGCAACTGAACCGTAAACAAACTTTGCCTGCCCCTCAACAAATATGGCCGACCTGTCAGTGACGTCATTCTGGAATGGTCTATAATAAATAAATTAAGTGTCGTGGACAAAGTATAGTATTCTCGCAATTTATGGCCATAATTCACTTGGGTGACTTGCGCCCCTCGCCTGCGGCTCGCTACGTAAACGTCACCCATCGTGAATTATGGCTATCATAAATTGCTCGTTTAATAATATACTATATTTATCATAAAATTTGACTTAAGCTACTCATTATAACCACAAATTTTGTTTATAATAAGATGGCATTTGGTTACCACTTTCGCCATGGCATGTCACTGATGATTCGATTTGTAGACATGCCTTGATCCCTCATTGGACACGACAATTTCGAGCAGAAAGAATATCATCGGCATATCTTTATTGGCAGGATATTTCAAGGTCAGTCAGTCAAACCACACAGTAGTTCGTCCAGTTTATTTTAGCCCTTTTACTTAATAAAGGTACTCAGTATTTATTCTTTAAAAAGGCAATGTAACGTATATGGTAATTCTTTATTCTCTTAATATCAAAGCAGTACGTTTACTTTTGACTGATTTTTTTAAAGTAACATCAAATTCATCGACTGGGTATCTATTTAAAAATAAAAATAAAATGGTTCATTTGCAAATTAAAAGCTCGCAATCATCTAAAATAGTATGTACATACATCTCATATGTTGCGGTTAAAAGTATTATATTAGACAAAAGTGAAAGATAACTCGAGTTATTTTCAGCTGTTGGTGTAATATCGGTCAGCGCGTGCTAGATACTATAAACCGAATTTCAGTTATTTTAAATCGCTCAAAGGGTCCAACCATGAAGTTTTTTCAAATGTAAATTGAAAATAGATCAAGATCGTTGGTGTACATAGTTTTGTATAATAACGATCAAATAAAAATATCCAGCAACGAAATAAAATAAAAATCCTACTAATTTCACCTATACAACAATTATAAATATAATAAAAAGAATAACAATAATTTAAATGCTAACGACCACAGTAATACGCTCCAATTATGATATTCGAAATACTTTTTATTTCAAATGGAATATACTTTGATGAGAAACATGATAGTGATTCTGTTATAAATTGTAATGAACGTTTTGTTAAGTTATAATCGAATTTCAATATTAATGAACAGGGAAAATGACCGTTAACCGAATAAATATTCGGCGTATTGTATTTCCACCGTATTTTTACGTTTCAACGTAAAATGCGATTTTTTTCAGTTGTAGTTGGTGGAAGTTGATAATTATCAAATCGGGTTATACAGATCGTGTGAATAAGAAGGACCAAATTAGCGAATTAAATGTTGGGAACAACCTCCGAAACCTTGGTCCTCAAAAATTAGGAAATCAAATCTATCGCAGAGCTAGCGCTGCTCAAAACCAGTAGACTACTGGAATTTGGATTAAAAATCGTATAAATTCGCAAAGAAGACCTAACTTTTACCGAAGATCGAAGACATCAAATCATCATCACAAGGTTACGTCTAGGTCATACTCGAGCTACTCATGAATACTTACTTTCCCGAACACCAAGACCAGAATGTGTTATTTGTGAGCAGCCGTTAACAGTGAAACATAAGTGAATCCCTGGAAAATACTTTAAACAACAGCAGTAATGTGAAAAACCTTATTAAATATCTGCAAATCTCAAACTTTTACCATAAAATTTAAAAGTACTTTGAAACATGTGACATGTCTATATGTATCCAAAATATTAAACAAACACAATAAATAGCCACAGACCGCTAATAGCCCTTGAGGTTGATGCGAATTCGTAAATAAAAAAAAAAAGACCTACATAAAGAAGACAGAATCGCAAATCTAGTACTCATCTTGACAAGAACATAAGTGAGATGCTAAAAGTGGTTTTGCTTTTTATAAACAACCATCTTCATTCACTCCCAAGCTCAACAAGAGACTGTTACTAACCGAAGGAAGATTTCTATTTGAAATTCCAATCAACTGTCATGTAAAAAATGCCTTTCCGAAATATTGAAAACCAAGGATACCAGACAAGTTCAGGTCAACCAGTTTTGTTTCCAATATTAAAATGATACCAAGCCAAAGCCCAGTAAAATTGAAGATTCAACATAGAAGAGTTGAAGACCTGACGATGAATTTGTTGGAAATCAAGCCGGATATATACCTATTGTTTTCGAAAATTTCCAATACTCCAAGCATCTGGACTATCGTTTTTTTATGAACCTCAAAAATCCAACCAGTCCTAGAACCATCGGCTGTTCAAATTCCTCGGTAGCCTTGCAGATTTGAATCACAACACTAAAAGTTACTAGATTGAGAGTGTGTTCCGGAAGTGTCAATTGACAATTACGTGACATGTAAGTATGTATGTATTTTGGGGTGACATTCACTGAGACCTGAAAGATCTATTGCGCCCCCTCACTCCTACTTAGTTTCTGAGGAGAGTTTCAGAAACTAGTAGTTCCTTTAGTCGGAGGAATTTTAATATGTCTGCAGGCTTCAACTTAGGTAAATGTTGCTCTTCTATTCAGTAATCTCTCAGGTGCTGTGCTCTAGGATTCTGAAGTGCTGTGTAGTTGGAAAGTATGTGGATGGAGGTTTCTTCTTTCATGCCACAAAATCTGCATTCTTCTCCCTCCAATATTTTGATTTTTTTCAGGTGCCACTCCTATCCCAGTTCCTTCTATTGCTTTTGAGCCGTCTGTGTACCATTGAATGGCATTCTTTCCAAGTCTGGTAATGGTTTTTGGATCCCATTCCTTCTTGTTGCTTAATTCCTAATTTCTTTGAAAAGTTATACTTTTTCATCATACCGTCTTGTGGCATGTCCCAGGTTGTCTGATTTCTAAGAAGTGAGGAGGTGGTTTTTTCAATGATTCCCTCTCTACTTAATCTGTATCTCGTTCTTTCTGCAAAGTTTTATCATTGGATAGTCTATAATATGACCTGAGTAGTATTTGGATCTCTAGAGACCACTGTTATTATTTGTAAAGCAAAGTTTCTAATAACCATCCACTTTCCACTGTGTTTGTCAGATTTGTTTACCAATTACAGTGATTCAATACAATGCAAAGTCAAAGTACTGGATAGCCTACAAAAGTTGGGCTCTGTAGTAGAAGAGCGTCAGCTAGAATAGCGCTAGGTTCAAACAGCGGTGAACAAAAACAGCGCAGACAAAATAGCGCCGCACAAAAATAGTGCAGAATAAAAGCAGCGGCGGACAAAATTGCACTGCGACTAATTAACGCCGGCTGCAATTAAAATTAACTATTAAAATATGTGAAACTATAGTACTCAATTAACTTTTTCTAGTGTAAATGTAATTATAATATGATGAAAATGTAATGATAATAAACATTGCATGGATCCGCCTTTAATAATAATAATCTAGTTGTCTACACTTTGATCTGTGTCAGCTGGTAGGGAAGCGAAGTTGAATTGACTTATGACTATTGATTTAATTTAATTGATTTAATTCGGCACTATGGTCTATTTTTATAAATGAGATAGTAGTAAAATAATGGCACATAATAATTTTTGGGCGGCGCTATTTTATGGAGCGCTATTTTGCCCTGCGCTGTTTTTCTCCAGCGCTATTTTTGTGCGACGCTATTTTGTCCGCCACTGCTTTAATCTAGCGATATTCTGCTACAGTGCCCAATAGTTGAAATATATGAGATAATTCTGGAGGATGGAAAAACTATCAAAATCAATGAGTGGAGGAACTAGTTTATACCTAATGCTGCACCCAAAATAGTTAGAGGGATAAAAGGTATGTAGAAGGAAGAAAGGCATGTCCCAGGCATGTCCCAGGTTGTCTGATTTCTAAGAAGTGAGGAGGTGGTCTTTTTTTAACGATTCCCTCTCTACTAAGTCTGTATCTTGTTTTTTCTGCAACGCTTTCCACTACTATATGTAGAGGGGTGAGGTTGAGGTTAAGAATCACTTCCATGGCTGCCGTTGGGCATGTTCTCATTGCTCCTGTAATGCATATACAGGCTAGTCTTTTAATTTTGGAGAGGTTTTCTCTCGTCGTCAATAGGTTAGTTCTACTACTCCACGCAATGGCTCCATGAGTGATGATTGGTCTTACTATGGCAGTGCACATCCAGCTTAGGATTTTTGGGTTACAGCCCTAGTTTCTTCCTGCCAGATTTCTGCACACCATTAGAGCCATTTTTGCCTTGTATGTAATCTCCTTTTCATGTTAGTTCCACAGGAGTTTACTGTCTAGAGTTAAACCTAGATACTTGACTTCTTGTCTCCATTCAATCTCGTTCCCATCAAGTTTCATGGTTTTGAGGTTGAGTTTTCTTTTCTCAGTAAAGGCTATCAAGATGGTTTTAGTGTGTGTTTTAGTAACATACGTATTGTATTGCTCGAAATTGTCGTGTCCAATGAGGGATCAAGACATGTCTATAATCATTATTGACCACATGCCATGGCGAAAGTGGTAACCAAATACCATTTTATTGTGAACAAAATTTGTGGTTATAATAAGTATTTTAAGTCAAATTTGATGATAAATAAGTAAGAAGAAAATGCAACTGTACGTTTGAATTATCCTCTATTTACATTTGAGCACAAACTAAGAGTCAACAGAAGTTTTGATATCGAAAAATACCATACCAACAAACTCAAAAAAGGTGTCAGTTGTATCAAAAGAGCTGTGTGAAACGGTCGGCATTCTGACCAATCACTAGGCTGCAGAAATGCCAACTTAAAATCAAATCGTCCCTCTTAGTTTAAAACCAAGTTGCTTTTTATTTTTAACGTCACATGTGACTTCAAACTTATTTATAGGGAATGTCCAGCAACTAACAAGCTGTGACAATCACAAATCTAAAATCTATCCAAATAATTGTTTATCCTTAAGGCGACTGTCATTAGCGTCAACTCGTCAGTGGGGGAAAATTCCATATTAATAGTTTTCTCAGCGCACGACAAAAAATGGCTTTTATATGCAAATTTTTGCTAGATTATGGTCCTTTTTGTAAGAATCTCTATTTTTCAATAAAATACTACCCGTCATAACTTGGTCTTTTATAGGTGAATAGATATTTAGAATGAATTCGTTGTTTTTGAGGTTTCCATTACAAACAAACGGTAACATATTTTCTCTTCATAATAACAATGTATATATCGATTTCATCACGTTTGTGTGACATATTTCCAAGAACTAAAACTAATTTCATATTTCGTCATCAATCAAACGAGCAAAATGCAAAGGGCACGCTTAATTTGATAGTGAGTGTGCACTTTTTATCGTGTATGTGATAATCTATACCGGTAACACTTTGATTGTTTTTCCTGGAAAAGGGCCAAAGCAGATTTATTCAATAGATTTAAAATAGTAATTTATTGGTAAACATTACCTACAGGGAGGGTTAAATGATGGTTCGGGAGTTATTAGAAAACTCTGTTTCAAAATGCTACCAGATACATTGACTGATAAAATATATTATAAAGCATTCGCAGGCGCCAAAATTTTTTTCAATTCCATCAACAATCGCTTTGAGTGGCCACCTAAATTACCAGACTTACCGAACCAGAGGTCAGCGAGTTCGAAGATTTAATGCACAAGCCAGAAGACCGATGCAAGGAAATTGAGCAAATGAAGAAAAACGAGTATAAATGGAAGAGAGACCAAGAACAAGCGAAGCAAGCACAAGATCCGATGAGAGTGAAGATGAAAACAAAAATTACTGTAGCCACGTCAAGTAATTTGCTACTAAGATGTGACATCTGCGCACAAGAGAGGACAAACTACGAACAGAAGAAAATGGAAGCCGAAATGGAAGGACCAGGGAAATCGATAGAAACATGACAGTGTCAATGGAAAAAATGCAAGAAGAGACGTCAGAGAGCGTCCCGAGGAAAGACGCAGCTGACATAATCCTCCGAGACTGTGAAGACGAGGAGATTTCACGGAAGTCTATCAAAAAGATTCAGAAGTAGCAGAGAAAGGAAACCTTTTAGAGATCTGCAAGACTGGAGATAATTATGTACAAACCCATAAAGTAGAATAAGAAAGACAGTATACAGGTTACTACCCGTTTTCCTCCGGAGCTCTGTCAGGAGTGCCTTTCATAGACTAGTGAAAATGACAAGATTAATCTCCATCTAAAAGGGCTTCGGAGCGAAAATTGGAGGACCTGGAATGGTGCACATACTCACCGAGAGAAGAACAAGTAAGGAAGGATCGTCATCCAAGGACTAAATAACAGCGAAGATATCAACGAAATATGGAAGGAAATCGAGAAGAAAGGAGCCTCATTGGATATGGGCGGTGGTAAGGGGTTATTTCTGGAGTGCATTGGTTATAGGGGGGAATGACAAAATGTTTGCCAAAAAAACAAATATTTTTGTTTTCGAAATTGAAGCTGTATTCAATTTTCTTCTTATCATTCAGATGGGAAATAAGAAAACATCACCGCACTGTTTGTACAACGTTTTGTTTTTATAATACCTTCCTCAGTTTAATTTTTGCCAAATTCCAACCAACAACAAATTTACTTAAATTTCTCATCTCGTCTCGTCCAAATTTTAGCCTTTATCAGCTCGTAAAAAGAACAACTCCGCGTTTTTAACCAATAATCATTTTTTATTGAATAATATATGAATTTGGCTTACCTGGCGGTTTTGGAGAAAGTCCTGAACTATTACTTCCGGAATGTGAAGCTCTGCAATTCCTTGCTATTCTTAACTCGTCTCTTGAATTTTCGTAACCATACCAACCGAGTAATTCTGTCATAGCGTTTTGTGCAAATTCCTGAAAAGAAATCGTACCAGATAAAAACCAAATAACAATAGTGATTAAGACGTTCGATCGACATAAACTACGTTGGGTACCATTAGACATGGTACATTGATGGATCTGAAACATCAAAAGATACTGGGGCAGAAGTATATTCCATAAAATCAGGTGACAGCACTGTAAAATTATACCTTCCTATTTCAGGTATTCTAACAATATACAAAAGAAAACAACAGAACTTTCCTTGACCAGAATGACCAAAATAAAAATACAAAAAAATATTCTAGTTGAATTTTCCCAAAAAAATTCAGAATGTAACCAATATAGAATTAGAATCTGTATCCGCTTCTCCTATAAAGGTGCCTTTAGACCACAGGATTTTTCATTCGATTTTACATAGAAATAGAAAATGTAAGGTTATAATATTGTTTTCACACATTTTGAGTTGTTTGCTTTAGGTCAGATTCAGGTGTGGACATAATTAAAATGCCTTCGAGAAACACAGAAACTGCTGCACTTGCAACTTTAAATCTTTTGTTATCTTTACAACTACAAAATGACAAAAAGAAACAAGTAAATAGAAAGTTTTGGTGTGGAAAATGGTTATTACGTCGAAGGGAACGCGGTATTTCGAATTTTTAGTTTCTAGTGAACTTTTGTTGGTAGATTCTATGAGCTTCAAAAACTTTACACGAATGAGCTCAAAAACTTTTGGAGAAATATTGTCAAAAGTAAATAGCTAAATTCCAAAGAAAGACACTATTCTAAGGGAATGTATCGAGGCAAAAACAAGGTAGAGTACTTCTGCCCGCATCCAATAAAAGAATGTTGTCAAAATTAGATGAAAAATCGAACCGAAATAGATATGGTACTATTTTGCAAAACTCGAATGATTTGTCAAATGCAAAATCAGACGGATCAAATCAAATTGAAAATCGAACAGTGTAAGTTCGGTTCCATTCGATTTGTTAAAATCAAATGAAAAATTCTATGGTCTAAAGGCACCTTTAGATCAATTTTAGAGAGACCCTATATGTCTAATACTGTTAGGTACATGTTAAGGTAAATATCTATATGGATGCAGTAAAAGCACGTTCAGTTGATAGCGTATAGGCAAAGAGCGAACTATAATATACAGTATCGTTTACTTGAACTGCATTAGCGTTTCATATTAAAATTACTGTATGAAGTTGATACTACGCGATCGGGTTTCGTCTCTTTTTACCGAAGCTGAGACAGAGAGTCAGAGAGAAGCAGAGGTGTAAATTTAGCCGCTCCCGATATTTTAGACTACATATACGATCTCGTTACTTGATTTTGTGTGTGTTGTATGTTAAAACACAGAAACAGTCATTATGGTATCCTATACTCGTGTCGCTACGGAATTTCGTCAAAGAGTTTGCGGCTGCAACTTGTTAGTCTTGATTACTGTCATTTCAATAGTAAAAAATTTGGCTTAATTAATGTTAATTCCGGTGCGAAATGGAGGAAAAGAACATAAAATATAAGCTCAATACGTCGTTTGGGATTTATTTAAAGAATATTGGATGTTTACGATCGATTTTTATGAGCTGATAAAACGATTGTTGAAGTTTTTGGAAAATAATGGTATATTAAGTAACGTGTGTGGTAAGAAGCATTTTACGCACCAATGGGAAAATTACGCATGATGCCGCGTAGCGGCGAGTGCGTAATTCCGTGAGTTACGAGTTACGTACTATACTTTACCTACGACCTACTTGTACTTTTATTTATAATCTTATTATCAATAATACTTGAACAACATCAACAATAGATATTTTTAATAATTTTTTTTATTGGTGAACCATTTTACCTATTTAAAGCACGCCTCAGCGTGTTTAAATCGAACTTTTTAGCACGCGCGTGTTTTAAAGTTATCGTGGCAACATCAACAACTCGAGAAACGAAGTCTAAATCTATGGTTTAAATCATGTCTAAATGTCAATTTTTTTATTATTGATCTGACAGGAGTAGTTTGTAACGTCAAAACTTTTATTCGAACGATATTCAACAATGTCAAATTTATAAATTAAAATGGAAAGTGCCGTTGGTATTGTTTGAAATATTAATATTTCCATTTTTCAAATCTTAGGAAATGGTATTTAAATTAATACTATTGACATTCACAGAACTCAATAAGGTTGAACTTCCATCAAAATACAAATTAGTTTATGTTTTTCTCATTTCCATGCCAACGCAAGGTGTACATCATATACGTCACGAATTCAACCATTTGACATTTAGTTGACGTTTCCATCTATGATTTCCATTTCTTGTTGTTGTAGTAGTTATAGACCGGTATTTATAATTTCAAAGTGCACCAATAAAAAAAAATATCGTAAATTATTCGTGGATAACTGGTCTTTAAAACACTTTAAACACGTGTTTTAAAGACCTTAATATCCACTTATACTTTAATATACTATTATTGTCTAACATTTAATTCCATAATATTAGTTATTATAATAATTGTTTATAGTAACAGTACAGTTATTAAACATAAATCATAAATGGCTTCCTTTGCTTGTTTGGTGCATA
>CAJUYG010000155.1:328310-361012 GCA_910591675.1 Galerucella calmariensis | reverse complement strand
CCATCGCAGCAGTTGGTGTAGTCTTCATGCAGCCAGTTGCACCCAAACTGACCACCCTTTGAAGGCGTGCCAGTTGCGATCTAGCCGTGACCAAGGTTACCCTCGGCCACCAGACCAGAGCCGCATATGTGAGCATAGGCAGCATAATAACTCTATAGAACCATATGATCGTTTTGGGGGTTAGTCCCCACCTCGGACCAATGGCTCTCCTACAGGCCCAATACGTGTTTGTCACCTTGCTCAGGCGACTATCAAGATGAGCCTTCCATGTCAGTGATTTATCAAGGATCACTCCTAGATACTTCACCTGTTCAACCACCGGCAGTGGTACTCCATCAAGATTTAGACCCTCAGGTCTTATACCTCTTTTTTGGTGAAAGCAACTATCTCAGCCTTGGCAGGATTAACTGCAAGTCCGTGTTCGTTACACCACCCATGTACCCTATTCAGAGCCCTTTGCATGAGGTCCCTGAGAACGGTAATGTGCCTTCCAACAACAAGGACAACGATATCATCGGCATACCCAATCGTTAGAAAGCCCTCACCGTTTAAAAGGGTTATTAGCTCGTCAATGACTAGGTTCCACAATGTGAGCGGAAGAACTCCCCCTTGCGGACATCCCCTAGCGACGATTACCTTTGCCACATGGTCTTTCCATGTGGCCTCTACTGTACGGTTGCACAACATGGCCCCAAGCCAGTGAGTGATCATTGGCTCTATTCCATGATTTGCCGCAGCCCTACACATGGATCCTACAGGGGTGCTGTCAAACGCCCCTTGTATATCCAAGAAAGCTCCCAGGGTTATCATGCCATTTTCCAGCGCCTTCTCCACCTGGGTTACCAGTTGGTGTAAGGCACTTTCAGTTGACTTACCACACCTAAAAGCATGTTGATTGTTGTGCAAAGGATACCTAAGCCCAACCTTTTCCTTTATGTAGCGTTCAGCCACCCTCTCCAGTGTTTTCAGCACAAAGGATGTTAGGCTAATGGGTCTAAAGGATTTAGCCACCGTATATGTGGTACGACCCGGCTTGGGTATGAAGACTACTTTCACCTGCCTCCACTGTTCAGGGACATACCTACGTGCCAAACAGGCCCGAAAGATATGCACCAGAATTGTGCCAACGGCCTCCCAGCCTTGTTGAAGCAAAGCCGGGAAGATTTGGTCTTTCCCCGGAGACTTGTATGGTCTGAATGACCGTATCGCCCAAGTACTCCGCTCGTATGTGACTATTTTTTTTGCTCTTTACATGGTCGCTGTATACCTACATAACCCATGTCAGGACGCTCCCGCTCGATTCCCTCACAACCGGGAAAGTGTAGGGGAAGTAGAAGCTAACTGTAATTTTAAAACTTGTTCTCTGGACAAAAGAGAAGAAATATACCGTTGCTGTTATCTTAAGGTCATTTTAGATTAGACAATTTCTTGTGCAATATTTAGTCCATATTTTGGAGCAATATTTGGAATAGATTTCTTGGGTGAAATATTGGCCAACTATTTTGAGCTACTTTAGACTATTCCAATTTATTGAACAATATTTAGTACAAGATTCTGCGCAGTGATTTGATTTGATGATATGAAATCAATATAACCTTATCAAAAATTTCGTTAGTTATGGAACCGGAAAATTTGAAATAGGTATTTATTAATTAACACTGCTCATGTCACTAAGCGAATATCAACTTTAAAACAGAGGAGAAGGAGTGTTTTACATTGTACAAAGAAGCATTTTTTGAGATTTCCTCAATTAACATTTCAATCTCTCGTTTATTCCAAGACATATTTTTCAACTACTTTAATACATAACCACAAATTATCAAGATTAATGACATTTTCATAAAACATTTTCATCGTGAAACAGATTCACAAACTGTTAAGAAAATAGAACATATTCTATTTCATTTTACAATTTGACAGGGTAGACAAATTTTGATACAATTTTTAACTTTAAGCTTAACAATTTGCATTGTTGCAAAACTTGAACTAAATATTGCACAAGAAATTGTCTAATCTAAAATGACCTTTAGGAACACCTAATCAAGCTCCAAATTACAGTTTTCTTTTGAAATTACAGTTAGCTTCTATTAACTCTCTTATAAAACCAATAGGTGAACAAGGGTCGCTGAAACCACAAGATGTCTTCCGTTAAAATAGGAGCGGGTAAACATACAACGGCTCTTTCAACTGCGAGTGACTCAAGACTTTGCCAAATTTAGTAGTAACATAACAATATTGGAATAAATATGTAAATATCAGAAATATAAAACTAAAAAAAAACAAGAAAATCCAGGACCAAACCCGGTTGATCAAAGTGTAACTATGTATAGAAATATCAGAAAATAAGGAATAAAAAACTAAAATAAAAAAAACAAAAAGGTAGAACGTGTCGCGGGACACACGGTAGGAACTTTAGTTCCTTTTAAGCAAAAATTATGTAATAATACATCTGACGTTATAGATAAACAATTTGCATATTACTCGGTGGTCTAGTAGTAAGCAAACCAGACTCTCACCTGGTAGACCCGGGTTCGATTCCCCGTGAAGAAGTTTTTCTTTATTGTTAATTTTATTTTTAAATAATTATTCTGCTTGATATTAATAACGACAACAGGTAGACGTTTGAAATATTTAGCTGAATATTAATTATTATAGATAATGGTACGGTACCCTTCATGAGGGAGTCCGACTGGCAACATCTACTTATAACAGCATCGTATATTTAAAAAGGGAAACCGTAGCATTATACAAATTGGACATTCAAGAGCTGTACGTTTACCACAAAAAATTAGTGGAAACATAAAATTGAATTGTTAAATTTTCAATTTGAAGTTATACTACAGTTTATAGAAATTTTTATTTTCTAGATTTTTTTAAATGGGTCGTAGAAAAAATATGCTGTTCGACTCGTGTGGATTGTCCATATCGCACTTGAACGATTGAGCACTTGTGCGATATGGCCATCATATCCACACTAGTTACACAAACTACTATTTCTATCAAAATATGCCCTTTTACATTTAAAAACAACCTGCCAAATGTCAAATCAATTTATCCATCCATTTTAAAGTTATCGAATTAAAACATTCAAGTTTCCAAAATTTCAACACTCTGTATTTCGAAAAGTAAATGTGCTAGACTACTTTTAATCCTCATATCATTTTGTCCAATTTTACGAGAGGAATCTACATGCAAACGTTGTAATTACCCTTAACGTTCGAGATGCTTATACCATTTTTTGCGCGATCGTATTGAAATAAATTCCGAATAAAATAATTTAAATTTCTTCGAAATGAATGAAATGTCAAAAGTGACATTTATACTTCTCGATCAGTTCAAAATATATTTTGCATTTTGGTGAAATTGTTTTTATGCTATTTATTACTCACTTACCGACGTGTTAAACTTAGAAACCAGTAAACACAACCTACCGTCCTGACAACCGATGCTGTAAATAAACAAAAAAGATTAATCGCGCAAAAAAATTATGGAAATACAAAATAGTAAAAATGTATCCGAACAAATTTAAGTAGATCACCAGCACTGCGAATACCAGCTTTGCATAGAATTTTAATATAGCATCAGTGGTTCAGTGGTAGAATGCTCGCCTTCCACGTGGGTGACCCGGATTCGATTCTCGGCCGAAGCATATGAATCGCTGCTTCGTAAACGAGAGAGAGACTCAGGAGAGAGCACACGCTCGCAAGCAAGGCACATAGCGAAGCAACGTAACATAACGTAACGTAACGGTCAGATCTTTTGCGTCGTGACCCCCGGTCGCTCAAACATAAACTGACGTAAAGAACTGAAGTTCCAAAAAACCCAGCACCTAACCGGGTTTCGAACCTACGACCTCTGAGTTGTAAGCTCAATACCCTACCAAATGCGCTAATCAGCTCACATTCAGTCACATCGAATAGAAGGTTAAAGGCTGCTTGGACGCATGCGCACCTCAACTACTAAATTTGACGTGTTGGGTAAAGCCGTGTTGTATGTTTACCCGCTCCTGTTAAAATGACCTATTCCTCGTGCTTTCGTTGCTACAACTTTATTATTTCGAAGTCATGTCGATTGAATGGGTTCGCTTTTTCACTCTCAGTAGAAATTGGCAGTAAATAAGTTTTTTCGTTGTGGAAATTTATAAGTATCCTAACAAAATAAATTTTAGGTTGGACCAGGACCTTCGTGCTTGGATTATAGAAAAGTATCCTTTACACCGTATCAAAAAAAGTATATTGTTGATATACACAATGATATTCGCAATCACGTAGCTTCTGGTCTGGAAACGAAAGGAAAATTGGGAAATCAACCACCTGCTGCAAACATGTTCCAATTGGTAAGTATTATGGTTTTATTACGATTGTTTTTGGGAGTTGCATAGAACAACATTGTTGGCGCCTTTCAAAAAATATCAAATTCCAGAATTAACTGTCATACACCGTATACACCGTTCATAGTTCCAAGCCCGTTTAAATAAATTGGTTAATAGTTAACCCAACTTAATGTTTAAGAAAATTTTACCTAAAGAATTTTGTCTTGGTGGATAATGCGTTTGTTGACGGAAGAACAGAAAGCAATTGAAGCTAAAGCCTGAACGGGATTCAATCGACAACGATAATTAAAAATTTAAGTAACGTTTTGTATTTAAGGAATGGCAAGAGGAACTAGCACAAATAGCGCAGAGATGGGCTGATCAATGCATACCAGTCAACGCTACAAAACAACACGATACTTGCAAACGCACAAGTAATTATTTTATACGAAAATTGCAGTACGTATGTTCAACTTTTCATCTTCTTGTAGGTAAGTTTGATAATGTCGGTCAAAACATATTAACAGCAGTAACTAATGGAACCGACGTATCAGAAATAGCAATTTTAATCTTGAATTGGTACAAGCAAGTCGTTAATGTCATTCCATCGGACATAGATTATTTTGAAGGGTAATCAAATTCTTGTTATTCTATTATTTCCTCCCTAAAGAATATTTAATGTTGCAGGATAAAAAGAGGACAATTTTTGATAGGTCAGTACACGCAGTTGGTTTGGGGTAAAACACGAGCCGTAGGTTGTGGAATGGCGATCTACAAAGATTCTCCGAGAGGTTTTTATAACCAAAGACTTGTATGTAATTACGGACCTGGTGGAAATATAATTGGACAACCCGTATATTTGCAAGGAATACCTTGTTCCGGCTGTCCGAAAAGCCGATGTGATAACGTTCGGAAAAATTTATGCGAAAGTAAGAAATTTAATTGTTGATTTTTAGGAAATTAAATTTAAAATACTCGTGGGTTTACGTACTATAGTTTTATTTACATATTTTATACAGGGTGTCCCACGACGTTTTGACAGTCCAATTTCTCGAAAACTGTTCATATGACATGTATGAAATTTGGCAGATATAAACAGTCGAAACTGATGCTTATATTTATTATAAAATGACTTCCGTTTTTCCCGTCATTTCGGGTCACGTGACCCCAACATAATTTTTTCAAAGGGGACAACCGGTATAATATTACAATTTTGGATACATTATTTAAAAACAAATTCAGCGAAACCACACTTGTATTGTGCAGAATTGATAATAGGGGCAATTAAATGAACATCTGTATAAATTATTTTATTAAAAAACTTAACATAGGGAATTAAAAAGTACAAATAATTAAATAAATTATTCAAATTGATGACCAAGTACATTGAGGCAATGTTCAAACCTTGTTAAAAGATTTCTTGTAAGTGATGCTGTAATCATTGCGGGTGTTACGGTCCGACATGCCTGTCTTATTATATCCTTCAAATCCTCTAAATCAATCGGGGGTGTGACATAAACTAGACCTTTTAAGTAACCCCAGAGAAAGAAATCTAAGGGTGTAATATCCGGAGAACGGTGTGGCCACAGAATCGCACCACTTCGACCAATCCATTTTTCAGGAAATGTGTTGTTGAGATATTCTCTAACTGGCCCAAAAAAGTAAGGAGATGCTCCATCTTGCTGCCACCACATTGTTTGCCTTTCATGTAAGGGAATATCTTCAAGTAATTCTGGTAGAGTATTTTGAAGAAAATCGTTAATGTTTCTTCATAAAAATAGAGACCAATCAACCGACCGTTAAATAAACCGCACCAAACATTGATTCCCCATATTGTTTGAAAATTGGTTTGGCACATCCACTTTGGATTCTCCTGCGACCAATAATGACAATTATGGCGATTAACAATACCATTTTTATGTAATCTACTTTCATCACTCCATAATATTTTTTCTAAAAAAGAAGGGTCAGTATTAATGTATCTTAACATTTCAGCAATAAAATTTATTCTCCTTTCCGGAGCTGCAGGAACTAAACCTCGTGTTAAATGTATTTTATAAGGATGGTATTTGTGATTTTTTAATACGCTTTGTATTGAACTTCTACTTATTTGTAATTCTTGTTCAAGAAATCGTATTGAGGTTTGTGGATTTACCTGAAGATAAGCCAAAATATGTATCAAAATTGTCATCCGTCTGAGCGGTCTTTTGACGAGAAAATTGATTTTTACCGCTTGGAAAAGAACCAGTTCTTAGCTTCCGTTCGACATAGACAAAAGTATTTTGGTTTGGAGTTATTCTATGAGGAAAACGATTTCTGTACAAACCTTGAGCATGAGTTTTGTTTTTTCCACATTCTCCATAAATAAGTAGCATGTCAACATATTCATCGTAAGTAAAAATTGAAGGCATTATTTACCTATTATTACAGTGTCTTCACAAGAATATGACTAATAATGACAGCTCTTTAATAAAATATACCTAACAATAATTAATGACAACCTATGTTGTTGATACTATTGTTTCACAGCCACCTAAATTTTGGAGTGCAAAATATTGCTTATGTTGGGGTCACGTGACCCTAAATGACAGGAAAAACGGAAGTCATTTTATAATAAATATAAGCATCAGTTTCGACTGCTTATATCTGCCAAATTTCATACATGTCATATGAACAGTCTTCAAGGAATTGGACTGTCAAAACGTCGTGGGACACCCTGTATAGTATTAGAGAGATACTGCTTGTTAAAAAATAGTCTGCGGTAATTACATTTGCGGTATTTTGACGTTTATTAAATGCGCGATTCACTTCTTTACGTCTCTAACGCTAATAACGTTAGCGCTTCTCGTAATTTACGGTTACATATCGTTGAGTCCTGCGCAGTTGACAAAATAGAACAAATCGCATCGGATTTCTGAGGTTAAGGTTTTTGTTTATCATTGTGTTTATTGTTTAGATGGTGTTTAGTTTGTGTTGTGATTTGCGTTTAAATATGCAAATAGTAAGGTTGTTTGGTTTTTGATATATTTTTTGTTATTATAAGTATACACAGAAAAAGACAGGTTATGTCACTTACTACATAACACAGCGCTACGTTATTAAATTATAGTGATGGCAATAGCTCTTATTTCCAAATAAGTTTTAGGTAGACCTTTATTAAAATGGCGCTACATAAATACTGCGCCGTATGCGGTATTGCAATTGGCAATATCTCTCTATAATGTCGTATGTCAAGTCTTTATGGTCTCGCGATGTAAAGTGTCAGTTGTCAATTGGATATGTTCGCTCCTGCGACACATACCACAGACACTGAAAAACAGTACATCATCATTTATTTTATTTATTTATTTATTTTCTTACAGAAGCAAACAGGTTTCCCTTATTCTATGCAACTGTGGTTACAAATTATAACTTAATACAACGCATGCATATTGCTTATGAGACAAAAACGACTGAATGTACACACAAGACTAATTCTTTAATATTAAATCTGCAATAGATATTTTAAATTGACTCAGAGTAATTCCTAGCAGTCCAGTGTCTAGATTATCACTTAAGCTATTGTATAGCTGACATATTTTATCTAGCGAGTTTATTGAAGGTGTTAAGAATAAATAATTTCTAGGACGGGTTCGATGATAGGGTACGTAGAAATTTAATTGACTGAGTAGATCAGCTGAGCCTATTAAATTGTTGTACAACTTATAAAGAAAAATTAATTCTCGACGTTTTCTCCTGCATACCAATTTATCAATACTAAACTCTGACCTTAATGGATCATAAGACTCATATTTAGGAGACATCTTGTGTTTTTTAAAATAGATATATTTCATGACATCTGCAATCAAGCTAAGATACTAAAGTAGTCTTGAATCAGGTGAAATGGTTAAGAGTATTTTTGAATATTTTGTACATTCTTGCCTTTATTAAATCGTCGCTTGAATGTAAGGAGTAAGGACTAGGTAACTCAAAATTTTGCAACGAATATTCCATCGCGCTACAAAATGCTCAGTTGGATTTCGTTTTCGATTGATTTTTATTAATCAACTTTATAATATGGCGGTAACGACTTTAGACAGTGAAGAAAGTACTTTTACAGCTCCCCACGAAAAGTAAGACTAAATGTCTTTCAATCGCATGATACTACGATTTTTTCATTTCAGGTGCGGTGTCAAAAAGATCCGTTGGGTCGAAAAGTGATTTTCTATTAATCATGGATCAAGTTTTAAACAAGCGTAATCCTTTGTGCGTGCTAAGTCCAGAATTTGCTAAGATGTATTCTACTAAATGCAGAAATTTTGTGAAAAACGACGATAAGATTGAAGCTACCAGTATTGCTGTTGATACTGGACTTGTGTTTGATATTATTTCGCAAGGTAAAAGTAACATGCTCTATCAGGGATTAAAGTTTTTTTATAAAGAGCTTATAGACCGTCAGCCCGCTGCAAAAAAGCGTGATGATAGTTAAACGTATGCCTCCTTGAGATTCGTTAATTCTGCTCATTTTCATTAACAATCAAGTGAAATAAATATTTGCCCGTGGGGGAAACGACAGATAATTTAATTGTTTATTGCAATGAAAATGTGTAGTTTCACGTATGCCGAGACACCAAACGTTAGTTTATGAACAAAAATCCATCGCAAAATGATCAGCATACGTGCAGCGTGTGACTTAAGGGTTGGCACACACCATTAAAAGTGTAACACATTATATTATTACTAAATCATATTATCACGTATCCCCTTTTGCAATTGGCCATTTTTACAATAAACAATAAACAACAAACAATAAACGTATGCTGTTTGAAAAATATATGATTTTCAATGTTAATTACACTTTGCAATTTCAATTGAATGTGAAAATGTCATTGCCAATACCCAATACCAATACCCAATCGATACAGGTGTATACAGGTGCCAATATACTTAGGCGCGATAGAACCGTATGCCCTTCGACATCTGTACACTATAGGCCAAAATACTCCGACAGTCAGGCAGCAATTAAAGCCCTGAGTGGGTATACCAGCAACTCAGGACTTGCTAACGAATGTCGAGTACTACTTGCTAATCTTGCAAGGCGGAACGTGGTGCGGCTAGAATGGATTCCAGCCCACTCTGGTTTTGAAGGTAACGAGATGGCGGATGCACTGGCTGCGGAAGGGGCGGCAGCTCCTTTCTGCGGCCCGGGCCCGACCCTGGGCCTAACAAAACAAAGAATACGCAAGGAGACGAAGAAGTGGCTGAGGAATCAGCACCTCGCTCATTGGAATGCTCTGCAGGGTCCTAGACAATCCAAACTTCTACTGAAGGGATGGACTGATGGACACGCCAGGGCAGCCACTGAAGTACCAACGAGTAGGCTAAGGAAGATAGTAGGACTCCTAACAAGGCAATGCTGTATGAGGAAGCACCTCTAGTTCCCTATGTAGGGGTTGCGGCATGACTGATGAAACGTCAGTTCATGTTCTCTTAGAGTGTCCACACTGGGCTGTATTACGCAGGCGAATCTTCGGAGTCACTGTCATGGCTCCTGGAGACACAAGCAGGCATCCACTGAAATAGGTTGTGGCCTTTATTGAAGGGCTCGGCTTCATGGATGACTAGGTAGCAGGATTGGCACAATGGGCCCGCCAGTGGCCTCAGTGTCGGAACCTTGGCTTGAGTTGTCCAGGACAAGGCTCGCCTGTACATTTAGTAGTATAGGCCAAAAAATGGCCAGTTGCAAAAGGACATACGTGATAATATGATTTAGTAATAATATAATTTGTTACACTTTTAAGGGTGTGTGCCAGCCCTTAAGTCGCACGCTGCACGTATGCCAATCATTTTGCGATGGATTTTTTTTCATAAGCTAACGTTTGGTGTCTCGGCATACGTGAAACTAAAATTGCAAAATGCAATTTTTCATTGCAATAAACAATTAAATTATCTGTCGTTTCCCACACGGGCAAATATTTATTTCGCTTGGGTTAATGAAAATGAGCAAAATTACCGAATCTCAAGGATGCATACGTTTACCTATCATCACGCTTTTTTGCAGCGGGCTGACGGTCTATTAGAGCTTACTACAAATAGACTGGTTTATATAAAAAGCGATTTCGACCCGCTTTGGTATGACGTTTTTGTTCTCAGTTGGTACAACTGATGAAATTGACATTCATGTATTCCATTCCATTATTACTAGAAAAGAAAAAGGAAGACAAAGGTAAAATAATTTTATAATATTGGCCAAAGCTCCAAGGACAAAAACTATTTTAGACAAGGATAGAAAGCTACCAATTTCAGTAACTGTGCTGCAGATTTCGATATGTGACTTGACCATAGAGATACTACAGATAGAGGCAACAAGCTAGCCCGGAACTCATTAGCATCTTAGAGAGAAAGAGAAAGTAGGAGGTTTAGGCTATCTTTCTCTAATAGCGTTTGTGCCATATATACACAGACAAAGAAAGAAAAACCTGTGATCGTCTCACCAGAGTTCAGGAGGACATTCCCACTTACACAACGCCATATGGCTTGTTACCTCTATCTGTAGTATCTCTATGGACTTGACAGATCAAAAAGGGTATCAAAAAGTTACCTTGACGTCATCATTTTTCGAGACTATGTATTTGATCGACCAAAGTGGGGTAGATAATCGCAACGTGGAAAATACGGCGATTAACGAATAACGGTAGCATAGTCCAGTAAATGAAGGAGGCAAAGTTAACATTAATGACCCTGTTTTCATCTTCCGGTTAGAAGTTGCATTTGGTACATCATTGAACATGAGACAAAGTTCTGCATGAAAACGCTTGCGAGGGCGGAGAAAATGGCCCCAAAAGACCAGGAAAATAGGTTTTCAGCCAATATCTCCTAAAATATGGCAGTTAGAGATTTTCGGTTCAGATAAAAAATTGAAGTTCAGGTCATTTTCTACAAAAATGGTCCTCATGATTTTTTTCGTAACATTAATATTTTCTGCAAAAAAAATCGGGTTGAAATACCGGAAATTTTGAGACTTGTGAAATATGCAAGTTTTGTACAAAATTTGAGCTGGGGGGTGTTGGAAATCCATTATTTTCAATGTTTTGGATTGTGGAAACCAATAGTAGATGGCGCCAACACATTTTACAGATTGGGAAAATCCTCGGTGCCATAAATGAGAAACCCTGTAACCAGACACTTTTGATGGATATTTATGTTTCCGAGGGTCTTGTTTTCCTCTCAGATGAGGCCTCAAGATATACTTATTAGGAAAACGGGCTATAAGATTAATTCTAGCGAGATGAACCTCACCAGTGGACCTGAATCTAGCAACAATCAGCTTTGCACATGTGGCAAAAAACTGAAGTTCATTAGGCTTTTGGTAAGGAAAACTGAAAATGCCTCAAGAGTGAAGAATATTTACCCATAATACTCAGCAACAATTTCTTGCAGATTCTCCGCAAATTTTTGCAAATTTTTTTGCAACCAGACTGATTAAGGTTTTTGGAATAACGAGTTATAAACGTTCTCCATGTTTCATTTATTATAGAAAAATATATATTTTTTTTATTTATTTATCAACGGGACAACCCAATATAATGATACAAGAATAATACATTATAGACTAAAATATTACATAGAAAATTTTTAACAAAAGTACAAGAGATTCGCGGGTTAATTGTCCGTGAATTGATGAAAAAAGTATATAAAAATACATTGCAATTATGACATAAATCTGTTTGTCACCAGTTATCATCTGATTCTTGGTCAAGAACTTCTTCTGGGTCTAGAGCTCCCTCTAGCTCTACCCCGTCAACAACTTCTTCTGACTCTACAGTTTCCTAATTCTACCTCTTGGGATAACATAATTATCGCTGTCTTTATAATTCGAACACTGGCGTGACTCACACGAACCACAAATAGATGAGCAGACGACACGAGTGCCACGTAGAGCACACGCGCGGCGAACGACGGAGGAACGAAAGTAATAAATTATAGCGTATACATTTAGATATACTGGTTTTTCCCCGCGTTTTCTAATTTTATTGAAAAATGGACGACTTCGTCGAAACAAGTAAGTGCACAATCGAAAGGTAGACATTCTTAGCTTTCAAATGATGTATCATAGAGACCAATCGGATCATGTATAAATTTTTAATTGATGGTTGTTCACAAAATTTCCCCGCGATCCAAAAACAGCAAAAATTTGGGATTCAATAAACAACGATTAAATGAAAATTAAAAAAAATTAGGGTATACAAATTTCAGGGATGACAAAGGACCTTATAAGGACCCATAATCAAGGAAATTTTGAGTAAATAAGTGCAATACAAAAAAAATAGGAACAAATTCCTGGCGAGGTCAAAATTGCCCGGGAGCAGAAAGTTTGACCCGTGTTCCGATATGGCCAAAAGAGTCAAGCGAGACTCAATTCACAGGGTATGATAGCAGCAGAATTCCTCTTTCACATGAATTTTGAATCATGAGAAAATATGCATTTTTCACAAAGTTATTGAATAATTTGTCCCCCCGCTGATGTGTAAATACACGGACTGTGCTCTCCGGCATACAGCACAGAAGCTCATTATTCGAGGTGCGCTTGGTGCCGTTTTTCTCGAAACCGTTCAAATTTTCGAGATAGATAGATAGATAGATAGATATATTTATTCCACAAAATCACAATATAAAGTACAAAGCATGTAAAAATTCAATAAAATACACAGTGATTTTAGCCTAAGCGTTGGAAACAACAAAAAAAAGAGAAAAAAAAAGTTTTAGTTGAAATTTGTCAGAAAAAATTCTGAGATATTATAAAAAACATACTGATGTAGTAGTTGTTTAATTTTTCTTTTAAATTTTTTGTTTGTAAGATTTTTCAAATCTGAAGGTAAATGGTTATATACTTTAATACCTGAATATAAAGGGCCATTCCGAGTGCGACTATATTTATAGTTTGGAGGTATTATGTCTTGTTTTCGAGTGGGATATTTATGTCTGTCATTTGGGGTAAGAAGTTCATTTTGATGCTTGTGAATTAATAAAGAAGTTTTGTAAATATAAGTGTTTGTCATGGTCATTATTCTATTTTCTTTAAAGAATGATTTACAAGAAGTTCTAGATTTTAAGTTGAAAAGCGCTCTAATTGCTCTTTTTTGAGTCATGAATACGGAGCCTGCGGATACAGCAGTCCCCCAAAATTCAATACCATATTGCATTATACTATGAAATTGAGCAAAATAGACCGTTTTTGCTACAAATATGTTAGTATGTTGTTTTATTGCTCGCAATGCAAATACATATTTGCTAAGAGATTTATTCAGTTGATTTATATGAAAGTTCCAGTCAAGCTTGTTATCGATGTGTATGCCTAAGAATTTTATGTTGAGAGAAGAGGTGATAGTTTGTTGACCTATATTTATAGCAACTTCGTCAGAGTCTCGATATAGGTTAAAGGATATATTTTGAGTTTTGCCGATGTTCAATGCTAGTCTGTTAGCGAGAAACCAATCCGATACGCCTTGCATGACGTTAGTAGAAGAAAGTAATAGAGAATCTTTGTTTATTCCGCTGACAATTATACTGGTATCATCGGCAAAAAGAGAAAAATAAGCATTGGGAAAATTTACAACCAAATCATTGATATATATAAGAAATAATGTTGGTCCCAAGATAGACCCTTGAGGAACTCCGCATTGAACATCGACGCAACTCGAGTAGTATTGATCGCACCTGTTATTGACGGTATGATTAATTCGTACGCACATTTTACGGTTCGATAAGTAGGACTCGAACCAATTATGTGGTGCACCTCGAATACCATAATAATACAACTTTTCTAATAACAATTTATGGTCAACGCAGTCAAAGGCTTTTGACAAGTCACAAAATATACCTAACGGATATTGTTTAAGTTCTAAGATTCCATGTAACTTCTCAATTAGAGCAAATGTTGCATCAGTGGTACTAAGATCCTCTCTAAAGCCAAATTGACATTGAGTGAGTATTTTGTATTTATTTAAATAAGAAATTAATTGCTTGTTTACACACCATTCTAATAATTTTGAAATAGATGATAATAAGGAAACACCACGATAATTGCCCGGATCAAACTTATCACCCTTTTTGTGTAAAGGTATGACTACTGATTTCTTAAAAGCATTAGGAAAAATTCCATTGACGAGCGACAGGTTAAACAAATAGGTTAAAGGTCCTTTTAAAATATCAACATTTTCTTTTATTAATGTAATTGGGATATTATCTAATCCTGAAGATTTTTTTGGTTTCTGGGCCAAAATGCTTTCTGAAATATCACTTTCTGTCAAAGGATTTAAAAAAAGGGAGCTCGCATTATTTATTTCCATTTGCTGCAGGTAGTTATAGCTACTATTTTTGCTTTGGCCCAGGGGAATTGTTTTGTTGTAAATTTGTTGAAAGTGGAGGTTAAATTTTTCAGCAATTTCGTTAGGGTTCGTTATAAAAATATCGTCTATTTTTAGACATAAATTTTCCATAGTACTATGGTCTTTTTTTTCAAAATGTGAAACTAGTTCCCAAGTTGTCTTCGACTTGTTGTTCGATGACATTATCAAATTTTGAAAGTAGATGTTTTTTGCTATTTTTATCGTTGTAGTTAATACCTGACAATATTTTTTAACATATCGCAATATAGCATCATTTCTTGTAATTTTTTTGATTTGCAATAAGAATCTTTTATTTTTTGAAGACTGTTTTATTCCTGGAGTTAACCATCCTTTATATTGTTTTTTATTATTTATTTTTTTACATTTTACAGGAAATGATTTTTCAAAACAGAAACTAATTGTTTCTTCTAAGAAAGTAAATGCTTCATGTTGGTCAGTCTTTCTATAAATTTCGTTTAGAGTAGAATTTTGTAAATATTGTGTGAATTGTAAATTATTAGACTCACAAAACGATCTTCGTAATTGGTATTGATTATGAGTAATGGGCCTTTCCATATTCATAACTAAAAATTGAGCTTTGTGATCGGACAGTCCCATCTCTATTGTAAAAGCCTCAAATAAACAGTTAGCGTCCAAGTTAAAAAAAATATTATCAATTCGTGTGGCAGTTGTCGCAGTTACTCGAGTAGGTTCTAAAATTGTTGGTTGTAAATTGAACATAGTCAGTATGTTTTCGAATTCCAATACATTCTTATTTTCACAATCTAAGTCTATATTAAAATCTCCGCATATTATACAATAGTAATTTTTATGTTTCGTATACAATTCACTCAACAACTCGTACAACACATGAAAAAATATTTGTAAATTTCCTGAGGGTGGTCTATAAGCACATACAATAAATAATTTAGATTTGTAGTTACATATGACAGTAAATTCAATGTTTTTATCTATTGGTATTGTGTCTAACTTTTTCACAGGATCGAATTTTAAGTTGTTCCCGACAAATATTGCAGCACCCCCGTGGAAGTCAACTTTCCTACAATAACTATTAGCTAAGTAATAATCATCTAAACCATAAAAATTTATTTCTTCCTCCTGCATCCAATGTTCCGTGAAACAAATTATATCAATATAACTCTTTGTGTTACAGTCATTGATGAAAATATTTAAATCGTCAAGTTTGTTACGCATGGAGTGAACATTGAGATGCATAATAGTGAAAAGTTGCGAACGTGGGTTTAGGTCCTCACCCCTTTCCGCAGGCTGTAGTTTTTTGGAGGTGCTGAATTAGATGGCTGTTGAGCTGGTTGTTGAGACTGTCCTGGTTTTTCGTCTATTCCATCTACTTTTTGTTTAATATCTTCTAGGAAGTATTTTTTGTTGTCCAAAAATATGTAATTTTGCCTCATAAAAGCCATTTTTCCTGAGTTTCTGAGCTTTTTCATGTATGGATATAGAAGCTTTCTTTCCTCCAACACTTTTTTACTGAATTGTTCAGTGATACTGTAGCCTGAACTTTTTAACTTTTTAACATTTTTCAATATTTCATGTTTCTTTTGTACTGAGTTGAGTTTAATCAAAGCCGGTCTATTTTTCTGATCTTTTTTGTATCCTATTCGGTGGACATCCTGTATATCACGATCATCCAGTTCAACTTCTAAGGTTTCATTAATTATGTTTAAAATAGTTTGTGTTAATTTTTCGGGATTCGGGATATCTTTCTCACTTAAACCGTATACAACAATATTATTTTTGTTATTACCATTTTCTAAATTTACTATTTTCCGTTCAAGTTCAGTGACCCTTAATTTTAACTCTTCATTCTCTTGTTTTATTGAATCCATGCCAGTTTTTATTGAATGGATATCAATTTTAATTTCTTCAACTGTTTTTAGTAATTTGTCAAGTTTTTGCTCCATTATTTATTTATCTCTCGAAGAGGAATCAATGAATATATCAAATAACTTTCTGTACCCAGGGACATAAAAAGAGTATATTGATTACTCACTTGTAATTTGAGTTTTTAATATCTCTTATTCTATATTTAAATTGAAAATAAAACAACAATTTTTCACTAATTGAACAGCACTTAAATATACGTGTACACTCGCTCACTACTAACTACTAAAATTATATCAAACTTCACCGGAGTCATGAGACTAGAGATCTAGAGAAAAATCATAAGGACCATTTTTGTAGAAAATTAACTGAACTTTAATTTTTATCTGAGCCAAAAATCTCTAACTGCCATATTTTAGGAGATATTGACTGAAAACCTATTTTTCTGGTCTTTTGGGGCCATTTTCTCAACCCTCGCAAGCGTTTTCATGCAGAACTTTGTCTCATGTTTAATGAGGTACCAAATGCAACGTCCAACCGGAAGATGAAAATAGGGCGTAATTTATGTTAACTTTTTTCCTTTATTTACTGGAATAAGCAATGGAGTCTAAAATTCCAAGTTTTACGTTCACCAATTTTCCCGGTAGTTGACATATTTGGAAAGATAATTTCAGTTTCAGAGCATGACGAATATAATCATACATTCGATTTTGGTACGTCAGGTATAAACATAGTCATAAATAATTATTCCCGTTCGTTAAATTGGTCAGAAAGTATCCTGAGTGAAATTTCCCAATTCCAAAATGAAATTGTTGTCATGAATTTAACCAACAAAAACAGGAAACTGCATAAAACTGGTAAGTACCTATAAAGATATAATTTTCATAAGAACTAACCGTTTTAGGTTTAACAAAACAGAAAACAATAATTTAAATAAAAACGAAACATTACAGGTAATTTTTAGCGAGCTGCTGGTTACGATAATTGGCTGTAAATGTCACAACATAACCTCAAAGTATGTTTTGTATGCTGGTATAGTCAAAAGCGCTCTTATAGTGCGGGTTCATATGTTTCAAATCAGAAGACACAGAGGTTACCAAAATGTGAGATTACAAATATACCCACTTTTTCATTCATTCTCGAAATAATCTATCAGATTAAGTACCTTTTTTTTGCTTGAAGATGCAAAGTACCGGAAAATAGCTTCTTACCATTCATATTGTCACTTTGAATTGTCAAAGTTTCATAACTAACATTTAAATAAAAACTTAGAATCGCTGAAAACTATCTGTATCTGTAGAGTAGGGAGGGTAACTGTGTAGGCTCACAGCACTTAGGCTACATGTGACCCATTGTACATCCTCCGGAGGAGTTGTCCTCCTAGGTCATTGTCCATCCTGTCCTTCTCAGGAAGGTGGACAGGTCACTAGGAGACATCTCCTTTATATCGGCAGGTGTAGGCCAAGACTCACCGAACACACACTCTCTTATTGACGATAACTCCGGACACTCGCATAAGACATGCATGACAGTTTCATCTTCCTGTTCACACATCCTGCATAGAGGTGTGTCCACTAGCCCCGTAGTATGGAGGTGTTTCCTTAGTTGACAGTGACCAGTCAGAAATCCTACTGTTAAACGTAGGTTTTTCCTGGTCATCGCCAAATATTTCTTCGGCACCAGCTTCCCAGGGTCGCCCAGGGTGATTATGGCAAGACTGCATCCTTTGATTCCATCCCATCTTTTAAGGGATTGAGCATGGGTGTAACGTTTGGCTAGTTCCGCAATTGTCGAAGTCGTTAGGCCGTAGATGTCACTGGGTCCTACAATTTTTAGTCCAGCGGCTTCCCTGGCTAAAGAATCAGCAATGCGATTTCCTTTACTCCTGTCGTGCCCTTTAACCCACCTCAGGATAATATTGTTATCTGCCGAGGCGTCAGCTAAATCTTGGTGGCACTCTAGTACTAGCCTCGATATAACACGTTGTCTGTTCAAGTCTAATAGGGCTTGTCTACTATCAGTGCAGATTATTATGTTTTTGTCACAAATGCCTCTCCTGGTTAGTTCTTTTGTGGCAATTGAGATACCAGCCAGTTCTGTTTGAACCACGCTGGTATTGTTAATCTTTAGGCTTAGTGCTCTCGAGTAAACTCCACATCCTGAGCCTTCTTTCATTTTTGAACCATCTGTATATATGCGTATTGCATTTGCATCATCTGGCTCTGTGTTCTGTTTTATTTGTATTTTGTAAGGTTTGTTAACCACTCCCACTTCGGGGTTTACACCAGCCGTGCGCAATCGTACCATGGCCATTAACGCAACCTCCTTGACGTACAGGTCCAGAGGGGTCAGACCAGTAATTAGTTCCATTGCTGCGGTTGGTGTTGTTCTCATGGCTCCTGTGATGTTTAAACAAGCCATTCGCTGTATTCGATATAATTTTTGGATGACAGTTGCTTGTAGAACCTTCGGTCCCCATGCAATTGCTCCATACGTTAACATGGGTCTTATTATTGCAGTGTAGATCCAGGTGACTACACGGGGTGACAGACCCCATGTGCGTCCCACTGTCCTCCGACACTGCTCATAAGCCACATTTGCTCTTTTTGCTCTGCTGTATAGATGAGAGTTCCATGTTAGTTTTCTGTCGAGGGTAATACCAAGGTATTTCACCTCTTCCGACAAGTTTAGTTTGCTTTTGAAGATTTCGGGAGGTTTCAAACCCGATAAACTTCTTTTCATGGTGAAAAGGACCATCTCAGTCTTTCTGGGATTGATTGACAGTGAGTGTTCCTTTCACCATTTTTCAATTAATTTAAGCCCATCCTGCGCTGAAAACTAAATACATATCCTTTTTTCTTCCGACAAAATTGCATAGGTCTGTCTTATTCATCTTACGGATTTTATTTGGAAGTTATGATTAAACGCAATAGAAGAAAACAAAAACGGTGAGTATGTCTTTGTTGAATCGTATGACCCGCATGCATGATAAGACTGCATTTGACTATATTCACCATTTGTGGCAAAATATTGAATGGTTCAACTTTCAATGACCAGTAACTTGCTAAAATTCACCTATTGGGATAGAAACATCTTAAGGAATATCAAAAGGACATATATTTTATTTTAGAAACAACAACTCCTGAAGCGAATGTGAGATTTAAAAGAGCCACTGGTAAATGGTATAATGGAGAATGTAAATGTGATAGAATTTATAGATCTCGTTCTACAGTTATAGCATCGGCAACGTATCTTATCCATATTTGTGTAGTGACCATGTTTTATATTTTTTAATAAAATTAGCAATTTACCATCTGTAAGTATTTTTGAAAATCTTAACAATTCGCCAGATCCAAATAAACCGCTTCTATCTAATTAATACTAATCTTGATACATTTACAGTTACATTTACCTAGCAGTCCTGTACTATGTACGGTTGATGTATGGTTAATATAGGGTTAATGTATGGTGTGATAGAGAAGGTCATATTGAAAAATCTGACAATCAGAAAATAACGCGCGAAATCAAACGCTTGATAAATAACAGAATTTGAAACGAAAACAAGAGACAAAATCTCTATTTAACAATACACTCACAATGTTCAGAGTTCACAATTTATTACAAAAATGAACGGTTAAAACAAGTAAGATTTTTAGTTGTGTAGGTTATAGTTATGACAGTCATTCAAAACATTAAACATAAGATTGGCAATATGGCGGCGTTTTGGAACGTGCGCAGAACATGACGAAAATTCGTCTTCCGTGGGAGCACACCTTCATCTCTATTACACCATGGGGTTAATGTATGGTTAATATTAATGTTCGCTGTTACTATAAACTTAAGTAACAAATCCAACGACAGCTTATTTTCCCGACTCCAATCCTCCCACCACGTTGGAATTGGTCGGGAAAATAAGCTATAAATAAACTATATAAATAAACTATTTCAAGATGATATGAAACTTATTGACTATAAAGCATGTCCACGTGACGTCACAAACTATTTTGACAACAGCCTGGTGGTAAAACAATAAGCAAAGCGTTTAGAACACGTGGTACTTATAAGTGAGGTTATGCTGATTTATAATGATAGATCGTGTTTGAGTTTAGTTGGTTTTGCTTCAGTGTACCTACTTTTCAAATTATTTTAATTGTTGAGCTTGCATATTCAATAATATATAATATATGTTGATAGTTGTTTGATAATTATTGATCGTGCTTATTGTTTTACCACCAAGGTATTGTCAACTGTCGTGGACATGCCCTATTGTGTCATTTTAGTTGACCTTGAAGTTACTACTTGACGAGTGTTGAATAAGCCTATGCTTTGGTGTCGATTTTGACAACCACCAAATCATGTGTGACGCTTTACTTAAATATGCCAATCGTTACAGGAAACTGTGCTAAGTAAAAGTAAACCTGTGACTTGAGACGAGAGCTTATTTTCCCAACAAATTCCAACGTTGCCAAATTTAGTAGTAACATAACAATATTGAAATAAATATGTAAATATCAGAAAATAAGAAATAAAAAACTAAAAAAAAACAAGAAAACCCAGGCTCAAACCCGGTTGATCAAAGTTTAACCATGTATAAAAATATCAGAAAATAAGAAATAAAAAACTTAAAAAAAAACAAAAAAACCCAGGTCCGAACCGGGTTTCGAACCTACGACCTCTGAGTTGCAAGATCAGTACCCTACCAACTGGGCTAATCAGCTTACATTTAGTCACATCGAATAGAAGGTTACAAAGTACACCATCTAACAAGAGACGAAAGCAAAGAATACACCAGCTAACTGTATTCTTTGACGAAAGCTTTGTCAGTTCTTTTGAAGTCGGACTTACACGATATTAAGCGGAAATACGTCGAGGAATTGACACATAAACTACTTGATACACTGAGAAAAGTAACACTACACTAAGAAAAATAGTAGTGTTGATGATCATCCCTCCCAATTAGGTCTGAAGAATATTTTTTCAACTACTAACATGAGAACACCTGATTATTCATCTCATGTGTGTGATGAGAAGTGGCTCATTTTTAACCTAATCTTGAAATAATACACGGTGAACTGAGGGGAATGAACAGAAGTGTCGACTTGACATTGACAGATAAACTAATTAATTCACGCATGTGCACACAAATTTGCGATCACGAAAACTACTTTCTTTCGCCTCTTGTTAGATGGTGTACTTTGTGGTTAAAGGCTGCTTGGACGCATGCGCACCTCAATTAATAAATTTGACGTAGTGGGTGGAATCTGTCGGGAAAATAAGCTCTCGTTGACTTGAGTAGTGAACTCATAAGGCGTTTTCGGAAACTTACTACGGCTCACTAACTCGATCCAGAGAGGTCACGTGATGAATCACTCCGATCACCTACCCGGGAACTGTAGTTTACGAACTAATAGGTTTCGTTTTTGATGTGACAGCTAACGTCATAACAAAACATACATCTCTTTTTCAACTTCGTCATCATCTTCGAAAAAATAATCAAATGCCAACGCCGTTAATGTAGCAAGGCCCCTTTTCATGTTTGATAAAAGCAATATATTTCGTTACCACCAAAAGAATTAGGTTATGTTATATTACCCTTCAGCACAGAGTACCTGTGCCTTCAGTAATGCGCATGCGGTGCCTATAGCGTCTCTACCGACCTACCTCTCGAGGTGGGTTATGAAAAATGAACCTGGGTCAGTCATCCAGTCAACAACTCGGAAGTTTCCGAACACAGGTAGGCAACTCGGGTTAGGTAAACGAACGTGCAGGTTAGGGATCGTGTCAACCCGAGTAAGTTTCCGAAAACGCCTATAGATAACATAACACATAACACTGAGGTGAACTCAAACGGACAAAGTAAGCATGAACGACGTTGCCGGACTGTCGCTTGTTGAAACTATTTCTAGTATTGTTGTAGATGTACTTATGGAAATGTTACCTTGAATACATTCACTTGTTGATAGTTATTAAATTGTTTTAAATAAAAAGGCAATTAAAATAAAATGCTTTATTTAATAATAAATAAATATAGAACTCAATAAAATATAAATTTCCAAAGTATTAAATAGAAACATTGTGATTATTTCCCCATTTTATATAATTATTATTATTTTGACCCCCTCAGTGCAGTATATTTTCATTTATTTCTCCACCTTTTACCAATAAATAGTTCAATAATACATAATTTATGCACTGGACTTATCCTTCACATAAGTTAACCTGTATTATTATTTTCTATGACTAATTAGTTTATATGAGAGTATATACCTATAATAGGTACCATTAAGTCTTACAGTTCTTTGATTGCTACATCTTGTTCATGTAACATTTGAAATAACCCAAAGCTTAGTATCTTACACATAAAGAGTTAGATAATATAGAATTTAAAGTTAATAAAATTTGGAATGGACAATAATCAGTAATAATTACAAGTAATCTGTCTTGAAAACCACACAAATAACTGTGTAATATATGTATGTGTAATGTGTTTTAGGTTACTGATACTCCTGCTATAAAAAAAATTATGGCATAAACTGCCTTTGATCTATGTTTTGGCAAGAATAACTACTTACTTCAAACAACTGACAGTCTTTATTTTCCCTAAGAATAATAACTTTCATCAAGAAGTTTCTTGTAATTCAATCATAGTTTTTCTTACTTCTTCCAAATTATCTAGCAATACATTTACAGTACGAGGTGTTAAGGTTACAGAACAATTTTTTCCTTGGATTTTTAAATCTAAAATAGCACATTTGATATCTTGGTCCACAGTAGCACTAAACTGTTCCAAAGGATTGACTCTAAGTGATACTTCCTTGAATTTTTCTGTAAGTAAAGCTGCTTGATCATCAATCACTCTCTTTATAGATGTGCTATGCTCTCTAGGTAATCCTAATTGTTGTAATTCATTTTGTAAAACAGTGCTATCACAATTAAAACGAATTGTTGATGTTAGAATATAGCTGATACAAGCAATACAAGCTTTCAAGTCAAAACATGCATCCAATTTGGATTCTGCAAATAATTTGTCAGCTTTTTCCATATCCACGGGTGGATTGATTAATCCTTGGGCAACTACTTGTGCTAAAAGTTTTAATTTGATGGATGATAGTCTTGAAAGAGTATTTATTTCAACCAGCACCCAATCAGGACAATCAGCATCTCCACAAAATCTAAACCTCATGATTATTTATCTGAAAATAAAAAGTATTTTATAGCAAGTTTAAATATAAAATTTATGTTTACTGCTTAAAAATAATCCAGAAACTCTATACCTAATGCACCATGTGAAGAACTAGCACAGTTAGTTTTTCAAAATGTATTAGTATTTTAAATTTCAATTTTATAATATTGTAAAACACTATCAGTTGATAATATTTTTAAAACAAATAAGATATACCCTAATTATTGTTTTAGATAATTGGATGTCAGCAATAATTCCACCAGAGAAAGAACAGAAAAGAACACCTGTAAACAAATTGAGGAAAATGTTTAGACCACCAAAAAATGGAGATGAGTGCGTTTGTTTGATTGAATTATTATAAAACGTATATAACACCAAAGTAAAAAAATAAAAATCCGAATTCAATAATTATAACCTAGCTTACCAAATTCGTCTTTCTTCTTCTTCTATAGGTATATTTAATTTTGTAATATCAGGAGATAATTTGCTCAGCTTGCTCATGGTTTATTGTTTAATTTACATACAGTGCTTGAGCTCTTTCTCTTAGAGCATACATGATTGAGCTTAGCTTTATCATAAATAAATAGTGCTTTTCTTGTTTTTTGTTTTACATCTGGTGACACGGGCACCAGATAACCTACTTAGCCAAGACCAAAACCATCTGTGTCCTGTGAGTGATGTGACTGACGTTTATACGTTTATAAAAAAGTTGTAAACTGCCTAACCTGGATTTGTACATTCAAAACAATTTTTAAATTTACATTCAAAATAATAAAATCCAATTTAAGTAAATAAATAATGGAAACAAAACATCAAAAAATGCCCAAAGTCGCAAAGGTAATATTCTCAAAGAAATTACAAAAGTATTAAAATTGATTGAAACTTGTTATTTTAAGGTTAAAAACAAAGCCCCTGCAGAAATTCAGATAACAGCAGAACAACTATTGAGAGAAGCAAAAGAGCGTGATTTGGAAATTCTACCACCACCTCCAAAACAGAAAATTTCTGATCCAGCTGAATTAGCAGATTATCAGTTGAGACGAAGAAAACAATTTGAAGACAACATTAGAAAGAATCGTACAGTTATTTCAAATTGGATTAAATATGCTCAATGGGAAGAATCACAAAAGGAAATCCAAAGAGCTAGGTCAATATGGGAAAGAGCTCTTGATGTGGATCATAGAAATATTACCATTTGGTTGAAATATACCGAAATGGAAATGAGAAATAGACAGGTACATACATTACTTTTACTAAAAACTTGTTTCTATTGTTGTAACAAGTTATGTTTATTTCAATATCCCAAACATTCAATGTTTCAGGTAAATCATGCTCGTAATTTATGGGATAGAGCTACTGTTCTCCTACCAAGAGTTAATCAGTTTTGGTACAAATACACATATATGGAAGAAATGTTGGAAAATGTTGCAGGAGCTAGAGCAGTATTTGAGAGATGGATGGAATGGCAACCAGATGTACAAGCTTGGCAAACTTACATTAACTTTGAACTTCGTTATAAGGAAGTTGATAGAGCTCGTCAGATTTATGAAACGTAAAATAATTATCAACAATTTTATATTGTATTATTTTTATGCTATAATTTTTAGATTTGTTATGACACATCCAGATGTGAAAAATTGGATAAAATATGCCCGTTTTGAAGAAAATCATGGTTTCATACATTCAGCTAGAACAATTTATGTAAGGGCCGTGGAGTTTTTTGGTGATGAACACTTGGATGCAAAATTGTATCTGGCTTTTGCCAAATTTGAAGAGGGTCAAAAAGAACACGAACGTGCCAAACACATATATAAATATGCTCTCAATCTTTTGCCAAAAGATGATACAAAAGATCTGTACAAAGCATATACAATTCATGAAAAAAAATATGGAGATCGCAGTGGTTAGTAGTTTTTTTTTTTCAATAATTTAAATTTTTATTATTTTATGCCAGACATCATTAGCCTATATCATTTTTTAATTAAAGGTATTGAAGAGGTTATTGTCTCGAAGAGAAAACTTCAATATGAACAAGAAATTTTACAAAATCCAACGAATTATGATGCTTGGTTCGACTACCTTAGGCTAGTAGAAGGTGAAGGAGAAATTGACATTACTCGAGAAACATATGAAAGAGCCATTGCTAATATTCCACCATCGAAAAATAAGCAATTTTGGAGGAGGTATATTTATTTGTGGATAAATTATGCTTTATTTGAAGAACTTGAAGCAAAAGATTATGAAAGAACAAAGCAGGTAAGATGGTGTTAACTTTTTCGGCCGTATTCCCTAGCGTTTTCCCCATTTTAAATGTTTATAAAAATTTTGTGAACACCATTTTTTGCAGGTCGAAAATATATCAAGTTCTTACTATGTAATGTCTTTTAGTAGATGGCAAAGCTTATTGCTTGTCCTATAATCAGACACCTGGTACATACCATAAAATAGTGTTCAATAATTGTTTCAGGTGTACAAGGCATGTTTGGAAATTTTGCCACATAAAATTTTCACCTTTTCCAAAATATGGCTTCTGTACGCTCAGTTTGAAATCCGCCAAAAAAATTTAACAGCCGCCAGAAAAATATTAGGAATGTCAATCGGTATGTGTCCTCGAGACAAACTATTCCGCGGTTATATCGAGCTGGAAATTCAACTCAGAGAATTCGACAGATGCAGAAAATTGTATGAAAAATTTCTGGAATTCGGACCGGAAAATTGTGTCACCTGGATGAAATTTGCAGAACTAGAAACTTTATTGGGAGATACCGAAAGATCGAGAGCCATTTACGAGCTAGCTATTAATCAACCAAGACTCGATATGCCAGAATTATTGTGGAAAGCTTACATCGACTTCGAAATATCACAAGACGAACCCGAAAACGCTCGACAGATTTACGAGCGTCTGTTAGAAAGAACATCACATGTTAAAGTATGGTTATCTTATGCTAAATTCGAATTGAACAGTTCCAATGAAGATGACATAAACATACGTTTAGCCAGAAGAATATTCGAACGAGCCAACGAAAATCTGAAGAGTTTCCCAGAGAAAGAATCAAGAGTATTGTTGTTGGAAAATTGGAGAGAATTCGAAAATAATCATGGAGATGATTCCAATAAAGAGAAGATCAACGCTAAAATGCCGAGAAGGATTAAAAAGAGACAAAAAGTCATCGATGAAGATGGCGTGGAACAAGGATGGGAAGAAGTGTTCGATTATATATTCCCAGAAGATGAAGCCAGCAGACCTAACTTGAAACTATTAGCAGCGGCTAAGAACTGGAAGAAACAAGCAGAAGAAGAAGATGATACTCCAGGTATAATGATCAGTTTAAAATAATGAGCAAATTTTGTTGATTTTTTACTTTATTTATTTCAGTAGTCGGTAGCGATAGGATAAGAGAAAAATTGTTGGCTTCTGTGAAGAATTGGAAAAAAAATCAAAGTGAAATTGTGACAAATGATAATCAAACCGATGAACAAGGAAGTGAAAGTAACGAATTAATTGAACAAAATAGTAATGAAAGTGACAAAGAAGAGAATGAAATGAGTAAAAATGAAACACATAAAGATTCAAACAACAAAAGTAGCAGTAGTGATGATTCTTCGTAAGTTTAAAAACTATTTTTGTATTTATTTTATTAAAATGTTCAATAACAATGTGTATTTTTTCAAATGTTACAAAGTATCAACTATTAATCATTATGTTGGCTATTAGAGTTTGTTCAACCATCCTTTGCCGTTACGTCATAATCGGTGACGTATTCTGCTGTTTTACGTAACGTCTTATATTAGTTGAATGTTATTTTACATTTAACCTCAAAATTATAATCAATGACATAGTCTAAGGTCAGTGTGGCCAACAAAAAGGGATTTTTTCTGACAAGAATGACAGTTAAGGTCTACCATTCAAAACATAATATTTTTGCATGTTTTTTATCATCGCGAACATCTATATTGCTTTATTAAAATAATGAATCCCCCCCTCGAAACGTATATCTTGAAATTTAAAATGACAATAATTCTAGGAACTCTTGGCAAGTCACCATTTCACTTCTGTTATTCTGTCACTGGTTATGTCAAATGTCAGTTATATTTATTTTTGTTGATATTCGTTTAATTGTGTATGTCCATTTTCGATTAGATTTTTGTAGATTTCTAGTTAGTTTTATCTCTATTCTTCTAATTACTTTTTCCACTGACTTCTGACATAACTAGTGACAGAGAACAGAAATGAAAAGGTGACATGCTAAGAGTTCCTAGAATTATTGGCCACCGATATGTTAAGTATTCAGCTAAAAAGTCATTTTAAATTTCAAGATACACGCTTCGGGGGTGTATTAATGATTTTAATAAAGCAATGTAGATGTTCGCAATGATAAAAAACATGCAAAAATCTTGTTTTGAAGAGTAGACCTTAGACTGAACTCCTACTGTTTTCAAAATATGACAACTGAACTGTCAAAAGTAACAGATAAAATTCATATGTCGACCTTAGATGAGAAATACGTTAATGACGTCATAATTCCGACTCATCCATTTCATGAATGAGAGAGTAAGCTGGACAATGTATGACGTAACGGCAAAGGATGGTTGAACAAACTCTACAATCATATTTCAAATAATTATCCAGTGGATCCCGTTCTTCTTATCTGGTATCATTCTCCATTCCATACTTGATGATGATGAACCATTATTATATCTATTTGGTTAACTATAGCGTTTCCACCGTATTAAAACAATTCGGAGGCTTTGTCTTTATTTTTGACAACATTTATTGTGATAATCATGAAGATTAGATAAGGAGCAAAAAACTCTATGTATGTAAATAAGTGAGTATTCGATTTGGAGAAGAAATATAATGGAATACTTCTAAGGGAAGTAGCCGGGAATCATCATGGACCAGGGCATGCTTGTTGAAGACTACATCAAGTATACAGTTGGCATTGTTCTCACAAGCATCACAGAGAGTCTTTGACAATCCGGATTCAGCGCAAAGACCCAAAAGCGTTCTCGTTAGAACGGTTTAGGGTCTTTGCGTCGAATCCGGATTGTCAAAGACTCTCTGTGATGCTTGTGAGACATAATGAAAGGGTAGAGGCCATAGAGAAATAATAATGAGAGTTCCTTGAAAATTAACCAAGATAAGGTTATTTCTAAAGAAACTGACAGTCTATACTTTTATAATGCCCGTTTTTATAAGCTCGAGTTACCCCTTCCCCGAGAGTTAACCCTGTGACCGATGGGCGATACAGCGTTTTATAAAGCGGGGATAGAGTTAACCCTGCCCCACCATTTGGCTCGGATTAACTCTCGAGTTAGCGGTTGTCAGGCGCAAAATGCTAAAATGTAAAGAAATGGAAGGTTATGTTGAAAACATAGATATAATGTATATAAATAATATCATATCCGGTATATATTTTCAATGTGGATATGGATGAAGTGAGAGATTAATTTGAAATTTTTGATGACTTCCCAACAAATGATGAGTAAGACATTATTCAAATGGTTGAGGCACCTCGAGAACCTAAGGTTTTTAAAAATAGAAATGCAGTCAGTACAACTTCTTCTTCCGAGAAGTTCACACTCCTTCTACTGATGCTGGCAAAATTCATTTTTAAATTCAGTCATTTCAATTTTCCACGCCACTATATAACAAAAAATGTGAGGATACAGGTTTTGTTGTACCCGACTCATAGAAGGAAACACTGTTTTATGGCCCGACTTTTTCTTCTTTTATATATTTTCACAGTAATACGCCAGTGAACTTTGCATTTTAACCAGAGAGAGTTAACCCTCGGGGTAACTCGAGATATTTAACTCTACTTTATAAAACCGGGCATAAAGGTGGCAACTTCGGTAAAGGGAGCTACACAAAATACCTTCTAGCTGTTCTTCATTTTGTGAGAAACAAATGAAGGTAAATTATCCCCTCGAATATACAATAAAATATTTATTCTCTGTAAGCCAGGTAAATTATCCCCTGATAAGAAAAAGAAGAAGAAAAGAAGAGATATTTCTGTCTTTTCTTCTTTCCGTGAATCACAGCAACAAATGAAGGTAAATTATCCCCTCGAATATACAATAAAATATTTCTTCTTTGTAAGCCAGGTACATTATCCCCTGTTTAAGAAAAAGAAGATCTCTTTTCTTCTTTCCGTGAATCACAGCAACAAACGAAGGTAAAATATCCCTTATAATTCAAGTTTATTTTGTCGATATATAAACTGCTCGCCGATTTTCTACTTTCCCCGAATACTATAAATATTAAAAAAAATAAAAAAATGTTTTTCAAATTAATCTTTCCTTATATTTTCAAGCAGGGTGGCCAGTGTATATGTGTTATGTTATCTATGGTGTATATCACATCGATGACTAAGACTTGTTTATGTTGATTAGCGTGACTAATGAATAAATTTTATGTTTTAAATCTCGCTTTCAGTATCGAATTAATTTTTGAAACGGATACGGTCGTGTCGGGAATGTATATTCGTGATTTACGGGAATATGAGAGTATTTTCGAATTTACGGGAGTGTGCGTATTCACGTTATTGAAACTATGTGTGTGTGTGTGTTCGAAATTATTGACGGTAGTGAGACTACGTTTTTCGAAATTTTCGGTAGTGAACCAAAGTGTGCTTCCAATTTTTGGCCATGATTTCCAAGGATTATTATTCTACATAAAGGTAAGTCTTTATATATTATCTGGTAGTTACTATAGGACTAAATAAATTCTCTATTTTTTAATTTTCCATATATTTTTTTCAAAAGACATAGGTTGCTGTTTTCTATATTTTATGAAAATAATATTCTTTCTTTACTAGCAATAAATGCATACAATGTTTTTAAAAAGATTTTTAAAATAATTTTGATCTTTTAAGAATAATTTTTATACAAAAAGTTTAACTGGTTCAAAATTTATCAAAAAATTGAGCACCTGCTAATTTTGAAATAGTTTATAAGATTTATCCATAGAATAAGTTATATATTTTCCAAATATTTTTACAGGGTGTTTCAGTGGACATTTCAGTTTTCAAATAAAAAATACCCACCACTGGAAGATGCTACAAAATATTTATTACAGAAAAAATAATGGATATACATGCGGATTTCATTGTTTAAAGAGTATATCGTCCAAATGCTGTCCGTCGCGTTGATAGCACTCCTCCAATCTACGTCGTAAACTCTTATATACTCGTTGGCACATTGCGGCGGGAATGCTGTTGATTTTTGCTTCAATCCTGTCCTTCAGTTCTTGTGTGGTTGCGGGAGGAGGGTCAGTGTACACGACACTTTTCAAGTAGCCCCACAAGAAAAAGTCCAGTGGAGAAAGCTCCGGCGATCGTGGAGGGTACAGAATATCACCACGTAAGGAAATAAGGGTCCCGGGAAACAATTGTCTAAGTGCTGCCAGGGACAATGCTGCGGTGTGTGCCGTAGCACCGTCTTGTTGAAACCAAATGTCATTGTTACCAGGCAAACGCTGCAGGGCGAGGGCGTAGAAAATTATTAATCATTGCGCGATACCGCTGCCCATTTACAGTAAGAGGGCGGCCGCGGGCATCTTCAAAAAAATACGGTCCGATAATGCCTGACGCGGACATGGCACACCACACAGTCACCTTTTTGGAGTGAAGTTGTTTACTGTGTTTTTGTCGCGAATTGTCTGCCGCCCAATAGCGAGCATTATGTTTGTTCACGTACCCGTCCAAGTGAAAATGGGCCTCATCCCTAAAGAGCACCTCCTCGAGACCGCCTGTATTCCAAAAATAATTAGGTAATCATTGTTTCCGCAAAAGTTTTTCGTTTAGCGTAATCTGTTTCCTTTACGTATTGTGTCAGCTGAATTTTGTAAGGATGAAACTTCATGTCTTCTGTTAATATTCGGTACACACTGCTAGTCGAAAGATTTAACACCTGCGCATGTTTGCGTACTGATCGCCTCGGATTTCGAGTCACAGCCCGCCGCACCCTTGCCACATTGTCCGGTGTTCGTACAGTTCTCTCTCCACCTGGACGTTTTTTATTGATGGCACTACTGGACGTCTCTCGGAATCGTTTTACCCATGATTTCACCAAATTAGCCGATGGGGCATCTGCTATTCGTCGAATGTCGAAACGGTTACAAAAACGACGTCTTGCCAGGGTGTAAGAATCGTTGGCCTTAAAATAGGCTTCGATCATGAACGCGCGATGTTGACCGGTCCACTCTGCCATGATAACTAAAATCCGCATACGTTCACTACCTGCTCGCATCCCAGCGCCCTTCCCCTCTTGTACAGGGCCGGCGTAAGGCTCATCTGAAAACTGAAATGTCCACTGAAACACCCTGTACTTATTGCTTAATTAGTGGGGTACTTATGTTATCAGATTTATTCTGTATTTACTTATTTTCCAAAAACATATGGTAGCTTTGTTATTTCCTATATTTTTTCGATGTAGGTATTTTCCTCTCTTTATTTCCCACTATTACAACGACTCTATTAATAATAAATATATCTTGAAATAAATACAGTGTTTTTAAAATATTTTGGATCTTTTAGGAATAATTTGTATACAAAAATTTGACCAATTCAAAATTTATCAACAAATTGAGTATCTGCTAATTTTGAAATAGTTTAAAGCATTCATCAATAGAATAGGTTTTATATTTTCCAAATATTTTTAATTATTGTTAAGTTGGATACTTATTTTATAAAATTTATTTGGTATTTACATATTTTCCAAATACATATGGTAGCTTTGTTATTTCCTATATTTTTTCAATGTATTATCCTCCCTTTATTTCCCACTACTACTACTACTACTATTAATAATGAATAAATACAGTGTTTTTAAAATATTTTGGATCTTTTAGGAATAATTCTCGGAATAATTTTTATACAAAAATTTGACCAATTCAAAATTTATCAACAAATTGAGTATCAGCTAACTTTGAAATAGTTTAAAGCATTCATCAATAGAATAGGTTATATATTTT
>CAJUYG010000155.1:313814-326877 GCA_910591675.1 Galerucella calmariensis | reverse complement strand
TTTCTAAATATTGTCCTCCATTTCATTTAAGAGTTGGTTATTTTTTCTAAAGACATGTAAGCTATGTCGCTCCTCATTTTTCTAAATATTGTCCTCCCTTTGTTCCATAAGTTGATTATTTTTTCATAGGTATGCTATGTCACTCCTTATTTTTCTAACTATTTTCCTCCCTTTCTTTTATGAGTTTTTTATTTTCTCAAAAGACATGTCCTTCCTCATTTTTCTAAATATTATCCTGCCTTTCTTTCTCAATCTGGTTCTTTTTTCAACAGACATTGGTAATGTACATTTTTTTCAGCGCTTCCTTTCCAGCACACTAACATTTTCTTACAGGTTTTATAGATTTCGTCGAATGTTTGAAGGATTTTTTAATTTCGTTTGATTTTCTGTTTCAGAAATTTTTTTAGGGATAGATCTCTCAATTATAATAAAGCTTATGAGCCTTATATTATTTGGTAAAGTATCCTTTGCATGTTTATTCTCTCAACTGCATGAGTTTAGTATTTGCATGCTCAAGCTTGAGTGTAGTAGGGGTTGGTAAAGTAGTGGTGATATTTGTAATTCGTGTTTAATGTTTTCGGTCAAAATATTGTAATAAATGTTAGTACCTAGATGTTAATATTTTGTTGTTATTTGACATACAATTGTTTAAAATTTATTTGTACCTGTTTGTATATTTTTATTACTGCACTTTGCTAGTAAAGACAAACTTCTGGCAGGGTGCAGCCGGTAGAAAACATCCTGTAAGCCGGCGGGGAATATTTTCTGTCGGTCGTGGACTTTTTGACCGATTGATTATATTTTCTACTGGCTGGGGATATCTTCCAACCATGGAGGACAAGCATCCATCCACGAGGAGCAACTTCCAGCCACAATTACTTATATTTGTTTTTGCTTTGTCTTTGTATACTCTGATACCTTCAGTATTACCATAGAATATATAATTGTACCTTTTTCAACAATTTCCATGGTCGCATATATCAAATAAAATTGAGTTGTTGTTGTATTCATTTTGGCGGAGTAGAATTCAATGATACCTCTGGCGGAAAAAATTGTAACTGGCGCAACGAGCAAAATAATTCGTTTTGCATTGCTTTTGTATTATATGCAAGTCAACGTAATTATCGTAAATTCGTACTTTATTGGAACTTTAGTTCTTTACGCCAGGTTATGTTTGAGCGACCAGGGGTCGCGACGCAAAAGATCTGACCGTTACGCGTTACGTTACGCTATGTTATGTTACATTGCTTCGTTATGTGCCTTGCTTTTGCGTGCTTGTGCCTCCATAGTCTCTCTCTCGTTTACGAAGCAGCGATTCATAATAATAAATATGCTCCTGCCCGGATTGGAACCCGGGCCGCCCGCGTGCAATGCGAGCATTCTAACCACTGAACCACCAATGCTATATTGAAATTCTATGCAAAGCTGGTATTCGCAGTGCTAGTGATCTACTTGAATTTGTTCGGATAAATTTTTACTATTATTTCCATAATTTTTTTGCGCGATTAAGGGGTCTAGCTACTTTTCGAAATACAGGGTGTTGAAATTTTGAAAACTTGAATGTTTTAATTCGATAACTTTAAAATGGATGGATAAATTGATTTGACATTTGGCAGGTTGTTTTTAAATGTAAAAGGGCATACTTTGATAGAAATTGTAGTTTGTGCAACTAGTGTGGATATGATGGCCATATCGCACGAGTGCTCAATCGTTCAAGTGCGATATGGACAATCCACACGAGTCGAACAGCATATTTTTTCTACGACCCACTTAGGAAAAAATCTAGAAAATAAAAATTTCTATAAACTGTAATATAACTTCAAATTAAAAATTTAACAATTCAATTTTATGTTTCCACTAATTTTGTGGTAAACGAATGTCCAATTTGTATAATGCTACGGTTTCCTTTTTTAAATATACGATGCTGTTATAAGTAGATGTTGCCAGTCGGACTCCCTCATGGAGGGTACCGTACCATTATCTATAATAATGAATATTCTGCTAAATATTTCAAACGTCTACCTGTTGTCGTTATTAATATCAAGCAGAATGATTATTTAAAAATAAAATTAACAATAAAAAAAAATTCCTCTCTGGGAATCGAACCCGGGTCTACCGCGTGAGAGTCTGGTGAAGAACACACGCACGCGCTGGTCAGGCCTTTCGATAAAAATCACCAATTATGTGAGGGTGTGGTAATTATGGTTTTCGTACAATGCTACCAGAGCTTGAAGAAGCCCATATCAAATTTGGAAAAGTGTTCATCTTTTAATCTTCATAAATTGAAAAAAAAAATGTTAATAGAAAAAATCCAAGGAAACAAGCACATTGAGGAATTAACGTTTATTCTTATAGTTAATATTGTTAATAATAAAAAGTGCCTTGTCTAATTATTTTCACTACATACTTTAGATTTTTTATAGTTGAACGTGTCAATATCAAATGTTTTCGACTGCATTCCTTCTTCAGATAAACTTGCCAAAGTATAAGCCAAAGGGTGATTAGTAGAGAGCAAGATTCAACCTATACAATAGCTGAAGGCTAAGATGAGTTTTATCATGCAGCAAAATGCCCAGTGGTGGTACATCAGAAACGATCAATTGTATCGTGAACTCAAGAAAAGGAGGTTCCAGAAGTCATGGAAAGCAATTCGAAGAACTAAGGACATATCCAACTGAGAAAACAACTACACCAAAGAAGACTACAACAGATTCCAACGACCATGGAAGCAGCTAGACAACGGTCAGCGATGAAGTCTCTGCAATTTATGTGTACTATTCAACGAGGTAACAGAGAAAGGAGGGAAGTTAAGCGTGGTAGTGATTTAACCAACTTTCGACGGAAGTCGCCATATTGAGAAGCCACATTAGTCATCAATTCTTGTGTCAACATAGATAGCCTTAATATACTGAAATGTGTCAAATTGAAAAGCCACGTTAATAAAATAGTGATTTTCAGTATTAAAAAGGTTGTTTATGAGTATTAGTATATTTGAGTTGATATTGAGTTGTACAATAGTGTTATAAAATTTTTGAATGTACCAAAATCTGGTATCAATTCTCTAACAAAAAGCACCACTTTAAAAAGATGCATGTGAGAGTTTTTTGTTTCCCCTAATTGTATAATTTAATGTACGCCTCTGGTTTGTTAACGGAAGTCGGCCATATTGAGAAGCCACTTTGGTCGATGATTCTTTATACTGTTATGTTCTCTCCTCTCTCTTTTACCTCGTTGGTACTATTGCAACAATTTCATACTCTTTATCTACTCTCAATGGTGATCATCCCCATTCAGTGTTTCTTTAAAATTATTCACCAGTCATCTCTCGCAGCTCTTTTATTTCTATAATTACGAAGATGAATAGTAAATACTTCTAAATTTTTATTTGTTATCATTTTTTTAATGCTGATAATGATTGGAAAATAAACAAAAAGATCATCAATATTTTTTTAATTCACATAAATAAAACAATAACAAAAAATATATACAAAAATACTGATACACTATCAATCAACAGAAATAAAAACCATTTTCTGCAATAAATATTGTGATAGTTTGAATGAATAACCCGCAATAATTTTATAAGAAGCATACTTTGGTGAAATTCAGATATTTGGTTGTAGACAGAAAATTTTGATGGTAAAGATGGATGCATGCAACATGAAACTGAATTGAAAATATTCTACCATTCATGCAACATGAATTAATCAAAATAATAGACCTTAAAACGTGTGCATTTCTTTCAGTCATCATTTTTGTCAAATAGTAACATTAAATGTAACGGTTTATCACTTAATATTTAGTTGCAGTTGCATGAATCGATCCTTTAAAGATCTTCCACAAAGAATTAAATCTAACTCAACTACATTTGAACGTTGAATTATTTAAAAAAATTAATTCTTGTTGAACGACTTTGAATATATGCACTGAATTTTATCTAAAAATAGTTCAATTTTTGTACATTTTCTTTACTTTACTTTACTTAACTTACTTTACTTTTTATAAACAAACAAATCATCCTATGTTTTATATGTATTATGAATAAATAATTAATTTTATTTAAATACTTTTGAATTAACAAATTTTAGACGGAATAACAAAAAATTATTTTAAATCAAATACCCATTTACATGATCAAAAAAAAAATAAATAGATATTACATTTTAAATTTAAAACTACATTTAGATACATTTCGTTTTAAATTTACAAACTACATTATTACAACCATAAGATTTTTAATACATAACAAACACTCCTACGATTAAAAGTCTTTAATTTGACTATCATACTTCTACCAATATAATCTTAGGTTAGGTATAAGTACATTTCAACTTATTTGTATGTATCTATTCTGTGGATATATTCACTAGTAGTTTTTTCGCCCTGTTTTCTAGAGGAATTTTAAGATATCTCTTTTTTTGGCATTGTGTATTTATTTCAATATTAAATTAATGCTATCTGGTACTACAACAAATGCCATATATATTAGAAGCTACCAAAAGTTAAAACTAAAAATAAGTGATCTTGTAAATAGATATTAATCTCAAAATAGTGTATTGGTAACCTAGTTAAGATTTAATTAAGTACTTATTTTTGGGATCGTTTTTTCTTTCCCCAATAATCTTCACTTTGCATTTCACTTAATCGTGACAATGTTCTATCAAAAGCAAATATTTCCTCAGCCCCAGAAAAAATATTTGCGTTTAAATCTTTAATTCCCATTTTTAAATCATCCATTAGCATTCTATCTTCATCCCTAATTTCATCAGATGTAACTGAAGGAACAAGAAATAATTCTTTGATGGGTACATCTGCTGATATGATCACCTAAAAGTATTTATTATCCAATCTCTCTTTTTAGAAAATTTATTTGATGATCTTAAGTACTTAAAAAATAATTATTGAACATCTTACCTTTGTTTTATTATCATACAATGCATCAATAAGTGTTATGAACCGTCTTCCTTCAGATCTCATTTTAATTAAATCAATTTGTGGTATATCTCGAACAATAATTGTGTGGAAGAATTGGGTTAAATGTAAATAGTCATTAGCGCCGAGAGGTCTAGCACATAACTCTTCAAAAGTACTTTCTAAGACTCCACCACATACTTTCCTGAAAACCAAAAATATTTTCATCCAAAGACAATTACTGTTCCCACAAATGTTTTATTTCTAAATAAGTTTATTTTGTAATAGAAAGAAAATTGTAATTCACCTACCTAAAATCAACATTGCGACCCATTATAGTAAAGGTTTTGTTACGAACAACGTCATTCTCTTTAGCAGTAAGCATTTTAAAAATTTGTATGATGGGATCCAATTTGTAATTTGGTTTTACAAAATAATTTGTTTTTAAACCTACAGCTTTCAACCTATAATCAATTCCTGAATCCAAATTAGCTTCATTGCAGTGGCTTTTTAAAATACTAATGAAAGGTACAAAATTTGATCTTTGTAGTCCATTTTTGTATAAATCTTCAGGTGCTCTGTTACTAGTAGCAATCACAACAGCTCCACGTTCAAATAAATGTGTAAATAATCTTTTCAGTATCATTGCATCTGCAATGTCAGTCACCTACAAATATTAAAGAATTTGTTACCTTTTAGACTTAATATACAAAATATTACATGGCTGAAGGACCTCAGTTGATGGCCATTTGGTTATGCCAATACATGGCATTTATTATTATGTAAATATTGACTTGGTGGATATAAATACCTGAAATTCGTCAAAACATATTAACCAAGATTTTTCAATAATTCTATCTGCAACCGGAGGAATTGGATCAAATGGTTTTAGTTTTCTTTGTGAATAATCTACAACAACTTCTTGCTTTAAATCATGCATCTTTTTGTGAACTTCCACCATAAATTCATTGAAATGTATTCTAGATTTTTTTTCTATGTTACAACTGTCAAAAAATATATCCATAAGCATAGTCTTACCACCTCCAACAGCTCCATAAATATATAAACCTTTGGGGGCTAATTTTTTGGTTTTGAAAAATTTACTAAACATATTTGTGCCAGCTGGTTCATATTGTTTAATGTCATAATAAACTTTTTGAAGTTGGTGAGCTATTCTTTTTTGTACTTCATCTTGCTGTAGTTCTTTTCTGGTTAATTTGCTTGCTAGTAATTGGAGGGGTCCTTCTGTTAAAATTTCATGATTTTGTCGTAATGAATATTTCGTTTTTTGAACCAAATTAATCAAATTCCTATTGACTAAAAGTATACTTCTTGGTAAAGTTGATTGTAACATTTTTTTATCTAAAATAATATATACACCTTTTCTGAAATTTGAAAAAACATTTATACATATTTATCCATATAGATGAGTTCAATAGGTGGCTGTTAAGTACCCATTTTAAGATTAAAAAAATAATTAGTACTATTAACTGTTCATAACAAAACGTTTACGTAATTGTTGATATTTTCAGATTTTTGAAGAACATTTTGTCCTTGAACATAAACGGTTTGATATCCTAACCTATCCTAAATCACAAATTTATATAATACTTCTTCTTTTTTAAACTGTGACATCACTAGAGATCTATAAGTTGAAAAGATGGGTTGATGGTATTGATGGATATGAGTCAAATAAGCCAAGTCATGGCCAAGTGCTATAGCTTATTTAATTTTGATTTAGTCCTTTCTTCGATCTTGTTTTAATTGCTTAGTCTGACTGTCTTTATTTAAAGGGAATCTATACAAAACAGTAATTTATTGAAAATCTATCCAAATAATTTCTTATTCTCAGGGCGATTGTCAATAGTGTCAACTTTGCTGTTGGTGGATTTGTCCTATTACCTCTGCTATACCACAGAGTACACCATCTGTGTACTCTGTGGCTATACCAGGTTGACTGGCTGCTACTGAGTAAATGATTGGTAGACTAGGCATGTGCTTTTAGGTTATGAGAAATAGTATATTTGCTGTTGTTTATTAATATAATATAAAATGGAAAGTGACCCTATCATGGAACAGAAAAGGCTTTTATGTCGTTTCAAATCTGAAAATGGAGAGGTAGCTGGAGACATGATGGACCTTCCTATAAATAGTTCTATTCAACAACTTACTCTAATTTGTAATGCCTTATTAAAACAAGAAGAACCTACACCCTATTTATTTTATGTTAACGAAATAGAAATTACAAATACACTAGAAAAGGCTTTAAATGTTACTGAATTGAATACGGAAGGAGTTGTAGATATAATTTATCAACAACAAGCTGTATTTAAAGTTCGACCAGTTACACGATGTACCAGCTCAATACCTGGACATGCCGAAGCTGTTATTTCAGTTAGTTTTAGCCCAGACGGAAAACATTTAGCTAGTGGATCTGGTGACACTACTGTTAGATTTTGGGATGTTGATACTCAAACACCATTGTATACTTGTGAGGGCCATAAAAATTGGGTATTATGTATAGCTTGGTGTCCCGATAGCAGCAAACTTGCTTCTGCTTGTAAAGATGGAAAAATTATTATTTGGGATCCGTTTACTGGGAAGCAATTGGGCAAAACTTTGATTGGACATAAGCAGTGGATAACCAGTTTAAGTTGGGAACCATATCACAAAAATCCAGAATGTAGGTGAGTATTAAAATTGTTTCCTGCCAAGCACTATTGCATTGCATAAAACAATATTTGTACACATATTGCAGGTAGTGAGAGACCCTATTGAGTTATTTTATAGAAAATGCTCAACTTTTTTTTAGATACTTAGCAAGTTCTTCAAAAGACTGTGATGTAAGAATATGGGATGTTGTGTTAGGTACTACTATTCTTTGTATTTCTGGTCATACAAAAACGGTTACTATGGTAAAATGGGGTGGAACTGGTCTAATATTCACAGCTTCCCAAGACAGAACAGTAAAAGTATGGAGAGCTAAAGATGGAGTACTATGTAGAACATTGGAAGGACATGCTCATTGGGTTAATACACTAGCATTAAGTACTGATTATGTTTTAAAAATAGGTAATATTAAATGTGTTATAAAACAAGATACATTTGATGTTTATAAAATAATTTCAGGAGCTTTTGATCCTGTCAAAGACTCTAATAAAGATACATTAATGCCAGATAAGAAAAAATCTCAGGAATTTGCATTGAAAAGGTATTATGAAGTTACAGAAGCTCACGGTGAAAGATTGGTTTCAGGTTCTGATGATTTTACTTTATATCTTTGGAATCCAGAAAAGGATAAAAAGCCCTTAGCTAGACTTACAGGTAATTATTGTATTTTATTTTTTGAACTAATTTCTATAGTTATAAATATTGAAGGTCATCAACAACTGGTGAACGATGTAAAATTTTCACCAGATGGTAGAATACTAGCTTCAGCATCATTCGATAAATCTATAAAGTTGTGGGAATCAAAAACAGGCAAATTTATTAGCACTTTAAGAGGACATGTTCAAGCTGTATACATGGTATCCTTTTCTGCTGACTCACGATTAATGGTTAGTGGTAGTGCAGATTCAACTCTAAAATTATGGAATTTGAAAACAAAATCTCTGGAAGTTGATCTTCCCGGACATGCTGATGAAGTATATGCTGTAGATTGGTCAACGGATGGTTTAAAAGTAGCATCAGGGGGAAAAGATAAAGTTTTAAGGTTGTGGCAGAACTGAACTTGAAAATTTTATGTCAAACCATTGTGAATATATTTTTATAAAATGTAATTATCTTCATTATTTCTAGTTACAAAAGAGTACAATTTAAAAAATCAAAATGGGATTTAAAAAATGATGTATTTTTTAACCTAATATGATACTTATATTATTAAAGTAGTTGTAGGATGACAAAAACTAATGTTACTTCCAAAAGTTTGGATTCTGTTGCAGTCTTCTTTCAAAATTAATATACCAGTTTTGAACAGTTGAAAGGGGAACATAGGTTGCTGATGGATCAGGTACCATGTTAGTCTGATTTATTGTGTAACTAAGGATGAAATTCATGAAATTTTCCAACATTTTTTGTGCAAAAGTTACATAGGATTCAACATTATTTGGTGAGGGAACATCTTGAATATTTATCACTGGCTCTGGAATACAAAAAGATGATTGTAATTAAATCTCATAAAAATTGAGTTCCAACTTACCTATTGAAATACCAATTTGTGCATTATGCACTATATGACTCATTCCGAACATCATATTTGAGTAATCCCCCATTTCATCCAACTTTTTCAAAGTAGATATTTTAAATATTGCTGACGGTTTTTGATTAGAAATAAATCCAAGGGGTTGCCAGTTGGGCGGAGCATTAGGATCAGGCCAACTGAAATAAACTTGAAAAAACATTGTATCTGTTAAAAACTATAATTGAAAAGTGTGTGTGATTTATTAATAGATTAAAGGTAATAGTTTAAAAAATGTACCTTGTCCAGCCGTTCCTTCAGGAAACGGAATGACTCCAGTTAAAAACACTACAATATGGTTTATGTTATCCGCATCAGGAATTGTGGATACTACTTGGGTTTCACTAATTTGTTGAAATTCCGTTTGAACCTAAACAATAGATTGTTAAAACTTTATGGGTTTTTCTCTTAATATAATTCTTACCGGTCTTCCAGAAACTATTAAACCAAACATTACTTTCAATTCAAAATAAAAACAAATTCAATGTTTTTTTTTTCGGTTGTATCAATTTGTCTTCTAGAAACTTTTAGAAGTTTCTAGGTTAGAGTAGGGATGTGGAATATAAAAGAAGAAATATTTTAGATTCCTCTTTTTGGAATCTTCTTCCTCTGATTCTTGGCCTCTTGCTTTGCAGCATCCGGCCAGGATTTTTGGAATCTTCCAAGATCTTCTTTTATTGAAGTAAAGCCTTTTATATAGCAAGCTATACAGTTACTACTAACAGTTGCCCTGGTTAAATAAAGTTCACAGCCACAGCTAATCTATTTAGTTCGGTCATCAAACCAAAAGAGGGCTTGAAAAACATTGTTTGATATTTGCTTCTTGTTTCAGTTACCCTTCTATGGTTACTCATGTTTTTGACTAGTGACAAATGTCGCGTTGGGTAGGGTTTGTGTTAAGTAAAATATTATATTTTTCAAAATATTCAACCCAATCTAGCTCTACCCGGTGATTAATTATAGAAAATCATGGTAAGAAATTATTCAAATATTTTTTTATCAATTATCCATAAAGGTTCTCACATAATTTTTCATCTATGGTTGTGACAGTTCTTTCTGATTCCTATATAAAAATATTTAGGTAGTGAATCATTCCTAATAATTTGTTCAGTAATTATTGAATTAAAACTAATTATTTAAAACATAAATTTGAAACTTGTCCGTAATTTGATGCATTAACCTGAGTATTGCTTTATATAGTAAACAAAATACACACCCTTGCATTCCTATTTAAAATCAATAACAATGAAAGGAGGCACTGTGTTTCCGTGTATGTTTTTGTAGAGGTTTTTGTGCTGTTTTTTTTTTGTAGAAACAAAAAGAAAAAGTTGCTTTGTGGATTCTGACATATTCCACAAACTATAGGGTTTAAACAATCGTTAAATCCAAATATCAAATTTATTTATACAAATTAAATTAAAAATACTAAGATCTATAAAATTAATATTGCACTTTAACTGATATGTCAAATAATGTTTTGTTATAAGGTTGATTTTAATATGTCAGTAAGAAATTGATTATGAATAATACTTTCACATTTGCTTGAAATTAAATTTTAAAACCATTCTTCAAGCAAAAACTGAAAAATTTTGATGTAGTTGAGTTAATACAACTGAAAATATTGACTATTAAATAGAATCTATAAAATACCGAACTTAATTCTTCTGTATATGACTATTTTGTATTGTATTGTTTCAGAATGTAGTGTTTGGTGATGTCATTACCGGTGTCTCAGTATGAAGCCCTACTGGCTGAGATGCGCGGTTTGAGGCGTAAAGCCCAGCGTGTCCAGCAAATTGCCAGACCTCTTTTACAAGCAGATTCTTTGCCCCTTTCAACTTATTCACTTGATGGTGCTGTTGGACTTGTGGAGTTTTCACCAAGCAATGCACCATTTTATGTGAGTATTTAGATTCATTCAGTTGATTTTTTCTACTTTTTAGTAGTTAGGTCTCACCTTGATTATTGCTAATTTATATAACTAAGCTATTTACTAGTATAATAACACAATCCATTATTGTACTAGTAACTTGATAGATTATTTCTATGATCTGTGTCGCCAAAAGTAGTACTGTTATTATTATTCTCTTGAAGAAAAATATTACGATTATTATAATTTAACTAAAAATGGAATTAATCATATGTAAATTGTCATATAAATTATCATATAATGAGACTCCTTAAATTATATGATATAAGATCATTCGGTTTCTGGAGTTTTTATCCAAAAATCTCAGTCTATTATTTTTTTTTTCTCAGCATATGTTCAATTCATTTCAATTATTAAGGTGATTATATCAATATCCTTGAAATTGATTGAAGACTAACTAAAATGGTAAAGTCTAAATTGGTCAATGTCAACAACATTAATGTGTACTATGGAAGAAAGCCTTATTTAGAAAAGAAGGAACCTCATGCATTTTAAATGTACAAGGGCTTTACCAATACTTATTACATTTTTGGAAAATTTTACTTCATCTTTAATTTAATATTTTCACTTGAAGGTAATTTACTTGCATACTGTAGAGTTTGCAAATAGTTGTAAAGTTTTTTCTTCCCCAAATTCCGCTTTCCAATAATTTTAACTGAACAAAGCTGTATAGGGAATCTAGAAATAAAGTTGAGAATTCTCATATCCTAGCAACTTACATAGTTATTGTAAGTTGTACCCGATCCATGTTTGGAAATATATATTTTGATCAAAGAAACAACTGCTTGCTTTAACTTCTTATTTTGCTAACATTTCGAATATATTTTTTGCTGTTGAATTGAGATCTTGTACTAAAGGGCGTTATTCAGTAAATTTCCAAGATAACATTTTTAGGAAGCAGGATTGTTTGCCTGTGAAATCACCTCCGTTTAGTCGAAACTGTCGACCGCCCTCGGTATGTTTCTCTTTAGATCATAATGATGAGCTTGCGCACATGTCTTGCTTCCTGCAATGCACCACATTTCACTTTTGCTCTTTTCAATTTTCATCATTTTAAAGTCAAACAAGCTGGCGTTGTGTATCGATGATACATAAATATCCGGTAGACGTTTCTTCGTCGCGATGCGTAAAGGAGCTATTTTTATCTTAACTCCATAAATACATTTTAGTGATAATAAATATCTATTTAGAAATAGACCGTCGACATAATCTTAAGAGTGAGTGAAAAGTTTTAGACAAAAATTTAAGTGGAAGATTAATTTTGGAGTGAAACGTTTTTAATTTTAAAATCTTGACATAGTATTATAAAGGATTCATGTATTTATTATGGTGAGTGTATTAAAAAATTATTTTATTATAAATTGAAACAGTATTAATTTTATTCAAAAAAAACTAGAAATATACCTGGGCTACTAAATAATATTGTACTAACAACGTTCCATCCCTGAAATATAATTTATTGATAAATAATTATTTATAAACAAGAAATATGATTTAAAACATTATCACTTCAGTTAATGTGATCTGAAATAAAGTGATGTGAGTAAGCACCAAAAAGAGCGACACAGTTCAATTGAAACGACGCATCAAAATTCAATTCAAATAATGATTTAAAATATAAGACAAGATTCGCATCAGCATCTATTGAAGTAATTCATTCCATAATCCCATAGACCTTTCCGGAACACATGACTTTGACAGATCGGCCATATGTGCTGGGTCCCCTGATAAGTAGGAGTTGAAGAATGTTTGTTTTGACATGTGGTGTGAGTCAGCTAGTTGTATGCATAGCATATGCATAGTGTCAATGTAATATATATTATATTTCAATAATAAAATCTTTACATAGAACACATGGCGCAGTCAGTAAACTGTTTCTGAATAAATTAAATAATACTTAATTAAAATATCAAAACCAAAGAAAATTATATTATGCTGCTTAAAACTCAAACAAATAAAATATGTATTTCTTCTTTTTTTTTTTT
>CAJUYG010000155.1:288883-313714 GCA_910591675.1 Galerucella calmariensis | reverse complement strand
AGCGTTCCAGCTACCGTTGTCAAGAAAAAATGAGTAGAAATTAATTTTTATCCCTAACTGACACAACAGAAAAAATTTGTGTCAGTTAGGGATAAAAATTAATTTCTACTCATTTTTTCTTGATAACGGTAGCTGGAACGCTACCGAAACGTTGAAATAAAGAATTTAAAAATATTGTGATTTAATTTCCCAAGAAAAAAAAAGAATGAATAATATACCACAAGGAACATACAGAAGATATGTATTTCTTCATCTCATTCACTTTATTTCCGACTCAAGTCTAAATAATACCCTCGGTGAAGGGGTAGGAAAAATCTCAGCTAACTGTGAGTGAATCAAAAAGAGCGAGCGCACATTACCGATGTGAACTGAGATTAACTGATATCTCAAGGACGTGACCGTACCTGATGTGCAGTTAATTTAAATGCATTCAACATTCATAAGACGGTATAAATTTATGCGGCGAACGTGATGACGGAAAAAAACCTCGTTTTCCAGATACGGAAATGTTTATTTTATTCGGTAATACTTGCAGTGCATTCATTAAAACGCCTAATGTTTCTAATTATGATGAAACTTCCTTTTCTATTCGTATCTTTTGTATTGAACAAAAACATTCAATTAAATTAAAAAAGAACACCGGTTGATTTTTCTTAAGTTTAATATGATACACAACTGTTTAATTTGTATCCGATTGCGAATATGAAGAATTAGAACAAGAATTAGCCAGTGGCGGATCCAGGAAGGGGTAATCACCCCCCAAGCCTCGATTTTTGCATCTGCAGAATGTTATTTGTTTTTCTATTAGAGATATATGATCGCTGAAAATATATTATGACACATAGAACTTTTTTGTTTGTTTTCATTATTTTATTTGTCTATTAGAAATATATTCGTATTTTACTTTTCTTCTATGAAATTTTTTATATTCATTACCCTCCCCCCCTAACCAGTACCCTGGATCCGCCACTGGTAATAGCCTCTTTGATACCATTATGTTCAATAATACTCGTATAAACCTTGATGATATACAGAGTATTAGAAGTGTCAGGTATGAAAATAATTTTTGATAACGGCAGCTGAAATGCCACCCTGAAACGTTAAAAATAAAGCTCTTTGTTTTCCAGCACGTATTCAGCCCTTTTTATGAGTTCATGTAATGCTGTTTCGGTTGATTTTCCCTCTCATGTCGAAGCATTAGTATGAGTAAAAATTAAATTTGTTTATTTCTAACATTAATATGATGTTAATTTTATAACTTGGTGTTTGAATGTATTTTATCATTTGCAAAATAAATAAATATGCACTTATTCCGCGTTTTAAATGCAAAATTATTAAAAAACATGGAAAACCTAAAAGATTATCATGTGTTTCGTAATCACAAGAGATAAATGTTCATTCAAAATAGAATCATTAGTAAAAAATAAAATAATCTGAAGTTTCAATTTTATTGAATGTAATTACATATTTAATCATAGTTTTTAATTCTGATCAACTTTTTCTTGTAACATTTTTCGATATTGTCAAATTTAAAGGTACTTTACTTCTGAGTAAAACTAATATTTTTTGACAAACCTCGTATATTGATATTTTTTAGATAATGCTGATTTTTAATGAAGAATAAGTTTTTTCCTAAAATTAATAATAAGAAAGTTTTCCATATGATTCCAACTTAGGGGGACATATTGTATATTTGAAACAATGATTTATTTTCTCCCCATTTGTATATTTTATTCATTATATTGAAATGATCTTGACAACAAAAATAATTTGTTGAAGTTTTAACAAAATGCATTTCTAGCAATTTCAATTCAACTTTTCCCACTTTCATCTGTTTTCGAAGCAGTAAAAGATTTTTTATTACATTTTAATTACAATAATCGATGGAAAGCACAACTTTTTTTCGTCAAAGTAATATTTTTTCGAGTTATTAATAGTTTTTCGAAGAAAAAAATCGACGTTTTTAGAAAATTTTTTACGGATAGCTCGAAAAATATACATTTTATCAAAAAAAAACTGTTAAAGAGCAAAATTGAAGCTTTTAAAAAACATACAAAAACATTTTTTAATAATTTTTCTAAGAACAATATGAACCCAGATACGGCATGTAAAGTAATGGGACTGTCAAATATCGGGAAAACTTTACACTTTTTAAGGAAACAGGATAAAATCTTTTTTATAGTATATAATTAGACATTTGAAAAAAAGTCTCATGCATGAAAAATGAACGACTTATGATCATAATAAAGTCAGTACATACTTTTTTCCACGAAAAATCAGTGAAAACAACCTCCTAACTACCCCCTAATTAAATATGTCAACATATTATAAATTTGTCATGAATTTCACCTTTACACTAGTTACGTATCTGCATTGTATGTCTCAGTAAATTTTTGTTTCATTTTTTTCTGGACCACCAGAGAACGTATACAATAATTTTATTTTTGGATAACCCATATTACCTAAACTGATAAGGGGTCACAATTTGAAATTGAACACCCTATTAGCTATGAAAAAAAACATTGAAAAATATCAACCAAAAACATCCATAATAGTTTTCAAATTTGACTATTGAAGAAATTATTTAAGAAAGTTATGTTTTGAAATAAAATAATTAACGAGACTCATAATTAGAAAAATAATTTCGAATGAAGTGATAATATGAAGGCTACCAGTGTCGTGTCATCCGAAATATGAAGATTATTTCGGAACAAATTGAGAGAATGAAGTGAACAAAAAATAAATAAATTTATAATTCGCACAAGTGAAATGGCAAAAAATTCACCCAAAAAAATGTTGAAGACCTGAAAAACATTCCGGCACCGCTATTCTTATTTCAGACTGAAATAATCGATTCAAACGAAAGTGTTTTGTAAGGTTTGTGTGTTTTTCATCCCCAATCCAAAAATAAATTCCTTAAATGTCAATAACAGTTTAAAAAAAGGGATACGGGCACAATTTCAAAGTTAATAGTTTCATAAAATTATTTGTGTTATTTGTTACGCTCAATCTTCGTGATATAAATTATTAAACAAAAAAGAACTTATAATTAAAAATATCCGTGTAATATTGTCTTGAGTCTGTTCGCCTACCGTGAGATGATACGAGAGAAATTTAACCGCAGATGCGGCTGTTAGTAAATGAAAGAATCTCTCGAAAGTATATATGTTGAAATTTAATACTATCACCTTTTTACAATGAGGAATGAAAGTTTATTCAAATCTTAATAATAATATTGTGAATTATTAATATAATTAACGATATGATATTATGTTGTTAAGATTATACGGAATGTCGAAAGATGTAATCTCAAAAATGTGGTTGGCATACATTTTTATTGATATCCGTTTTGTCATCTTGTGTTCCTTTTCGAGATAATTCCTTACGAGATTCTTACTATATTTTTATCAAATGTAGCTCATTGAAATTGATTTTTTTATCACATATACGAGGGTTTTAACAAAGCTTGGTGCCTGTCGTCAAATATCAAATGTAAAAGTTAACTGTCATGTGTTATATTCAATATTTCTAGTTCTAGTTTATCTCGGTATCGTTGAAATTAGCTGAACTTGTACGCAATCAAACATTTTGGAGTCTAAGTATAGTCGGCTGATTTTATTAACATGTTGGTATATATACATCGTGCCAAAAGTTCGATACGCTAAGACCTTGATATTTGTTTTGTAGCAAACAGGCCGTGGTTTAGTTTTTGGGTCATCGTATGATGTAATGTTTTGCATCGACCGATTAATCTAAAAGTCTAGTTTTATTATGAAAATATTATAAATTGAAATATTAAATTTTAGGAGACTAGTTTCAAAACATCAACTTACTGGAAAGAAAGAAAATGTATAAAACCTGGAGAAATTTCATTTTCTAAATCGTGAAAGTAAAATAATTGAAAACACCCAATTCTAAAACAAAAATATCCTATAGTTTATTTCTTAATGTCTGACAGCACAGTAGCCTCATTAAATATTCAAATAGAATAGAAATTTATCTTTTACAGAGTGATCCTAAGAATTTTACAAATAAATACTAAAATTCTAATGCAAAACAAGTAGGTGTCTGTATTGGTTATCTATACATCCCTGTTTCAGCTCAAAATACAATATGGTGATAAAACTGAACAATGCCAGATAAACGATAAATATTGCGGCAGTGGATATTAGTTTATTCTGCTTATTTAATTAGATTCGGTCGACATTACAGTTGAAATAAAATTCATTCGTTCAGGCCTATTAACAAGTTACATTTTCATTTTTATTAAATTAAATTAATTAAAGAAAATATAGTTTAATTTTCATAATTCAAATTTATTGACAATGAATTAATGTATGTCAAGTAAAGTAAACATACCATTTATAGGAAATATAAAATTCAATCTATAGTATCATCCTCTTCGCTGGCCATACAAGAATCATCCGAAGACTCGTCGAGAGTGATCACTATCGGCTCTATAGTTTGTTCTATGAGGTTATCTAAAACCCACATTTTCTCTTCCTCTTTAATTACATGATTCACAGCATCTCTCCAGCTCTCTTCAGTTATTGTTGTCAATGAGTACTTCATTAGTTCACGAACATCTTTCATTTTAAATGTTTTATTATGTCTAGCTACATAACCTTTCATTTGGGCCCATATTAACTCTATCGCATTTAATTCACATTGGTATGGCGGCAAACGAAGCACTGTTATCCCACGATTCTTGGCTATTTCATCAATAAAAAACTTTTTGAATTGTAGCTTGTGATCTGAAGAAACCTTTAAAACTTCTTTTTTCAACATATCATCTTAAAATGGTATATCTTTTACGATTAACCAGTTTCTAATATCAGCTTTTCTCCAAGAGGTAGATGGAAGATTTTCTGTTAATCGCGAATGATAAGTGGCATTGTCCATAACGATTACAGCATTATTTGGAATTAATTCGACCATTTGTGTAAAATACTCTTCAAAAACAACTGCAGTCATTTCTTCATGATAGTTTTTGGTTGATGTTGACTGAAACTCCCGTAAACCACTTTCAACGAACCCTTGATTGCATCCAATATGCGTTATTATTAGTCGGTGACCTTTACCGATAGGAGTTTTCAGTCCAGTAGATAAACCTTCTATGAAAGCTTGACGACTGGTTTTAATACTTTTGTCCTGCCATATCTTTTTCACTGAATGTCCTTCATTGAGCCATGTCTCATCTAGATAACAGATTTGTCTTCCCTCCTGTCTGTATTTTCGGATATCTCGTAAATACTGTCGTCTCCAACATATTATTTGCTCGTTGTCGATTAGCACTGATTTGCGACTTTGCTTCTCCCAAGTAAAATTTAATTTGTGTAATATTTTCCACAAAGTTTTTCGCCCTATGTCAGGCAAATTCTCGTCCTCCTTTACCATTCTTAGAATTATGTCGAGGGTTGGGATCTCTTTTTCAAAATATAATTCGTGTACTTTTTCATCAAGGTCAAGTGGTTTTCTTCCAGTTGAATTTTTAGGTGGAGATATATTTCCATTTTTCCTCTCCCTTAGAAGCCTGTAAATATAGATTCACTAACTCTTGTCATATTGGAGCATGTCGAAACTATATTTCTAACAGTAGCAGCCGGCATTTGATGTACAACAGCATCATGCACATTTAACACTACAGTCTTCGTTTGTAAGCTAAGCACGCTCTTACACTTTACTGGGGTGAAACTTGAAGACATTTTTCACAACACAGTTAACACTTATGGAACATAAGCGACTCTGGGCAAAACAAATTATACAAATTTGGGCGAGACCAAGTTTCACCGTATATACCTGCAAAATTTCTAAGTAGTCATTAGGACAATCCCTAGTAGGACCCTATTGTAATGTTTCTTGGAAATTATCAAGTTGTTTTAACTAACCGAATTTAGATTCATATTACCTTTATTTATCAGATCGGGTATAAAATTAAATAGTAAATAAATTCCTTAGATGAACGGTGACGCTTTTTTTTAGCTTTTAGATAAAATCATTCCTTCACCTTGAAATAGTGTCATGAAATTTTCTTAAAAGAAAGGATTCCATAAATACCTACCACAAAACTATGAATATTGAACTGAAATTTAAGGGAAACATTCTGAAAATAACACTGGGAAAATAATTCACAAGACTACCTAAGGTTTTTATTTTACAAATCGTGAAAATAAAATTATTTAAAAAAAAACAACCTGGAACAGAAAACTACCCTCAATCCCTATAATTTATTTTCTAGAAAAATAGATAGAGAAGAAACTTACAGACCAAATCTTCCAGGCTTTGCTTCAACAAGGCTGGGAGGCAGTTGGCACCGTTTTAGTGCATATCTTTCGGGCCTGTTTGGCACGCAGGTATCTCCCTGAACAGTGGAGGCAGGTGAAAGTTGTCTTCATTCACAAGCCGGGTCGTACTTCATACACAGTGGCTAAACCCTTCAGACCCATTAGCATAACATCCTTTGTGCTAAAAACACTGGTTGGGCTTAGGTATCCTTTGCACAACAACCAAATTGCTTTCAGGTGTGGCAAGTCAACCGAAAGTTCCTTACACCAACTGGTAGCCCAGGTGGAGAAGGCGCTGGAAAATGGCATGACCGCCCTGGGAGGTGTTTTTTAACAATTTTTAATTAATTTTTCTGATTTGAAAACAGCACTTTTTGATTCCTACAAGTTATGCAACCAATATTACACAAGACAATACTTAAATTCTATACATTAATTTTAGACTTTTCTTTATTATTTTACTATTAATATTAAATTAAAGGATTGCCACTGATATTCTTGGTGAATCAAGCACCTCAAGTTCAAGATTAGTTATGCATCACGAAATTAATTCTGCGGGGGTTAACCTAACAAACTGTTCGAATTGTGTCATAAATATTTATAATGCATAAAATAAAAAGTAAATTGTTCTAGCTGTTCTTATTGTTAGTAGTTCTCTTCAGTTCTAGTTGTTGTTATTTTTCTATAATATGACATTAAACTTTCTTCTTTTCTCTCTTGTTTTTATTAACTGGTGATACAATTAATGTTTCATCACCAGTTACATAATATTTTTCATTTTTAACTGGTTACGAAAAATGTGACGTTTCTTAACGGAAGTTAGTTTTGAAAAATGTCAATTTATATGTCAAAATTAGATAAAAATATATTTGTCACTTTATACCCCTACAACTCAACAAAGAAGGTTTGTAGAAAAAAATTATGTAATGTACTGAATAATGTTAAACACCAACTATCTATTAATAAATTTTAGCCTCTCATTTCGGTACACTTTGTATAACAAAGATTTTTTTAATTTTAGAATGATGGGTCTTCCGAACCATTAGATTACACCATGGAATCGCTACTTTTAGGTCGACATAATGCTTCATCTACTAACGTGAGTATTTTTCAAATTCTAAGAATATTAAAATTATCACAAAACAGTCAATAATTAATATACTTTAAGTTTTTTTAATTCCATCTATTTTTTTCACCCTATATTGTTCCAGTGATTTTTTTTGCTCACCCTATATACCACCCTTATGATTTAATTAAAGATAATGAGCATAATTAATTGCTATACCCCTGTGGTGTGTCCATTATAAATTAGTGTTATTTCGCAAGGTATCTAGCTCTAACAAAAATAAAATTCCCCGACTAAAAGATAATAAAAAATGTCACCCATATGTTGTGCCTAATGCTCGTTAAATTTCGGGTTCTTTGTTTAGTATGATCACGGCGTCGCTAGCAGCGTTGAAGGCGATGCCACGTGTAGCGAAGACGAATACGGGGGCGCTACAAGAAGTAGTACTAAGCTATCGGTTAGTAGTGAACCTACGCCGGAAACTCACCGAATCGGAACTTTGTATCACGGAACTTGGCCAGTGGAAAAAAATATGTGGAATTCTGAACCGACCAGCTTAGGTGCCAAAGGAGATAATCATAATACCAGAAAAAATATATGTAATCAAATGGTGAGTTGGTAAACTTTAATTAGTTGTAATTTTTATGACTTGCAGCCTTATTAACACGATAACAGCATGTTAACTAATGGTTACTAAAAGCGTACTTGTAATATGCTAAGCAAAAGCAATTAATAATTGAATACTTAGAAACATCTAACAAACAATATGTTCTTCTTATTCACTCTTATTTCTCTTTGTAAAATTTCTTCATGTTAGTTTGACAGAATAATCCTTCCGCTTCGCGGACAATGAATCAAACTGTCATCTGACCAAAAAAGGTTAGGTTAACTCTTGGGTTAACTTAAACACGGTGTAAAACATACCCTAACTGATTACTAAGAATTTAGTATCATTCTAGTGTTAGAATAATGTTAAATGTATTTATTAATATGCTTTTTAATAATCTAGTTTCAAAGTCATGTTGGAATAATCTAAATTTTATTATTAATAAGGCTGTTTGTCTTTATCTTTCTATACAGTGCGTTATAAATGACTTAACCTGGTAATACATTTGTCTTTAACATTTTGGTATGGTGGGTGCTCTACCTTTCCTGTCTGATTTGACTTTATAGGGTAGATCTGTTAGAGTAAACTTTATATTTCAAATAACCCCATTAAAAAGATCTAATGGAGAAGGATCGGGTGATATAGTGTACCATTCCACTGTTCCCCTTCTAATCCATGGATATATAGTGCTGGCAATTTGTATATCAGGAACAAGTTGGGTCACATCACATCAGGAATTAATGTATTTAGCAGAAGATCAGATCAGAAGACCAATAATTATATTTTTCACAATTCTTGAGTCCAATTTAATTTTCCAGTGTTTCCAATATACAAATCACTAGCTCCATGGCAGAGATTATAAAGAGAACGGATACGAATCCCGGTAAAACATCAAACGATTTTCAGCTCCGTCGACAGTGACCTTGGACTTTTAACTCGGTATGGCCGCGATGTTGCCAGTTTAAAATATTTTCTGAATTTCTTACCAAGTTGCACTGTTGACTCGGGGACAATAACAATTTCTATAGTGCCGGATCTAGTTTTTTTGGAAGCTTCCACTAAATCTTTAAAACTGCGCCATGAATTAATTACTATAGTTTCCTATATGATGTTCATGCACCCACATTATTGAATTTCAATTACACTATTGCATTAAGAAGTTGGTCTACTTTCAACTATAATAATAATAATAATAATCATAATTTATTGCTTCAAAAACATAAGTTTACAGCAAGGGTGTATGAGTACAAATTGAATAATACGTTATACCTATACTAACAAACAATTTAAAAAGAATAATATATATCATAACAAGACATCTTAACAGATAATTACTCATTGATAATAAATGACCTTAATCTTATAATATTCCACACATATTCACAAATTTGCCTGGCTTCAACAAGTGTGATATTTTGTAGAGTTTTGATTAATACTTCCAAACTCTTCAAAAATTTCGGAAACATCACTACATAATCCGATTCTACAGTTAAAGTCGCCAGCAATTACAATCATCATATCATTGTATTTTTCTTCTATTTCTGTCAACAGAATCTGGAAAGCATCAAGTATGTGACTTAATTCTAGAGACGGTTTAAAGTAAACACCACAGACAATCAACATAAAATGATGAACAGAAAACAAACAAATAAGAATCGAGTTAGATTTGTGAAGTTCAGTAACATTAAAATAATCTCTATAGTAAATGCATAGACCACCGCTTGGCCTACCAAACGACTTTTCTCTAGTTGCAAATGAAGTTATATACTTATAATCACATAAACAATTAGGTATGTCAAATTTATCACTAGTCAACCAGGTTTCACTAACAAACAATATATCAGCTATTACAGATTCATCACATAAATTAAAGATTTTTTGGAGGCCATGAAAATTCCAGAACATTAGGTTAAGTTTTTTGAAGAAGTTGGTTGGACATTACTAATCTTGGCGTAGTTCTTATTAGGTGTTTCCTCTTCCTCACGTTGTCTTTTGTGTGTTTCAGGAACGATAGTAGGTTTTCCCATATTAAACTTCACACGTAGTTTTTCTCCTTTAGCTTTCCTACTATTAATTTCTTGGTAGATTTTGGATAATTCGTCCCGTTGTTTTGCCGTATAGTCATTTTTTATTTTTATATGTGAGTATTTTCTAATTGATAGCTTATACTTATTTTTCAAGATGGTAACTGCTTCCTGACGTGATGAAAACTCAACCTTCAAAGGACGAGGTCTCAAGCTGTTTATTTTACCTATTCTAGTGATACTAACAGGCTTCGGAGTATTTGTTGAGAGAAGATCAGTTAACTAACTAACTATAAATTATAATTACATTATGTTTTTAGTGAAAACCATAGAGAAATAGAATATAATGTCTATGTCTATGGTAAAAACCATGAAATCGTATGCGCCAAAAATGTTACAGCTGTCATTCTGAGGTCTCCTATTTCAAGCAGCCACTTATACTTTCAAAAGTAGTGAAACTGATATATTCCAACACGTTTTTGCTGAGAGAACCTCACAATTTCCAAATAATTGCAAATAACTGACCTTATTCTAGCACAACCACAAAAGATTCAAATAATATGATGTTTATCAATTGCCAGTCTTGTCAGTTCATAATTAATTCATTCCATGAACTGGTTTGATTAGGCAGTGATAATGTAATTTAAGTGTAGTTATAATGTAATGAAAATGTAATTATAATGTACGTTGCATGAATCGGCCTTTAATTGTATAATTCCTTTAATTTTGATAAAATTTATTCAAAACAAGTAATTATCGAATATTTGTATCTGTATAACTATCACACTTAATAAAATGCTTATAAAATATTTGACTCATGATTGTAAATTGAAGGAAATATTATGCAAATTGACAACTCTGTTGACAAATTTCGCGAAGCAGCCCGAACGGAGTCGACATAAGACGATGGGCATTGAAATGGGTATGTCCACACATCTCTCCCTCTTTTTACTGTTCTCTGTCAAGCTCTCGTATCTGTTCTCTTTATAATCCTTGTCCACGGTACATTGTGGATCGTCTAATGTCGACAAATTTAATTCTTGTTCAACATTTGCATTAAATGTGGGCTTATCTTAATTCGATACATCCCTACCAGATCTAATCCCCTGTATTTCTCTTCTTTCGGTATCCAGGCTATCAAGTCTAATAAAAAGAATAAAGTTAGATATTGAACTCTAAATATGGGGAGGACCACAATAGATCTGCAAAGGTCGCAGTGGGATAGGACAAAGCCACTCCAATTCTAATTGGTTGAATATCATGGAATAATGTACTGTGTTGTTTTTCATGTTTAGATGTTATTTTATTTCATGATTTTATATGTGTCCCAGCTACTTACTCCTCTCAGGCGGTGGTTCAATAAAAATAACTCTTATTGAGTCCCCATTTTAGCACCAACACCAATCATCATTAAAACTTCAATTCTTTTAATTTCAAATGAAGGGATTTTGAAAAAACTAAATGAACCTTTTCCATTTCTTAATAATTTTTTATATTACTTATAAATAACGGTCCATTTTTATTTTATTTCAGGAAGTCAATAGTGTAATGAGTTTTGCTTCCAGTTCCGGGGGCGTACCGTTAGATAGAGTTTTAGGTAGTCCGGATAGAAATAAGTGGTCTTCCCAACAATTAGAAGCCAAAATGGATGTTGTACATAGTCTATTGTCGATGTTGGGTGGACAGGAACACGTCGATATGGGCGAAACGTTATTAGCTCTTAGCACTTGCCCAGAGAGTTGCCTTGCTATGAGACAATCAGGTTAGTTAGAAAATTATTCTTTCTTCCAGTATTTACATCCTACTATGGGATTAATGTCCCCATTACACATTTCAAATATTTTTATTTATTATACTCAATCATCCTATATTTTTTGTTTTTTAAGGTTGTATCCCGCTATTGGTACAGCTAGTACAATCTGATAGAGATAGAGATACAAGAACGAAAGCAGCACAAGCTCTACACAATTTGGTACATTCCCAACCAGACGAAAAATTGAGAAAACGCGAAAGTAGAGTATTGAAACTACTCGATCATTGTCGAGCTTACACGGAAGCGTTAAAGAATAACGTCGAATTTCAGTTGATAGATAGTAGTTCAAATTCATCAGAAGGTGAATATATATATTTTTAAAATCGAATAAATTTATTATATTGAGTGTTTTTTTAGACGGTGATAAGCATCCTGTACAAACAGTTGCTCATCTAATGAAATTATCCTTCGATGAAGGACATCGACAAGCGATATGTCAGTTGGGAGGGATATATACAATAGCTACATTGGTCGAGGTATGATAATATTTTTATTAATTCATTCAAAGGTCCATTCATTAACTTGACGTTCATAGATATCGTCATTTATAAGGCAAACGAACAACAATCTAATTAAAAAAAATACTGTCATGCAGGTCCTTCTACATACTTCCCAGATATTTTTCAACACACCTAACTTTCATAACTTAAAAACAATTGAATCAAATAGTACAGAGAATGTGCGCGGAAGAGGCTCTCGGCGCTGTGATTCCGAGGGGAGGGCATGGCTGAGTATAGCAGCAAGAGCACAGATTATAATGTGGCTAGAGATCGAATCGTACCTGTTGATCGTTTACCGAGAATCGTTGATCAAGTTTGGGATTCAATAACTCGGGATTAAATGGTCCGAACTTGTGTTTTTCCAAGTCCTTTAAGTGGGTTTTTTCAGATTTCAATTAAAATAAAAAACCGTACAGATATCTTAATTGTTACTAAGGTAAAATTTGAACCACTTTTTTAAACTAACGTCTGAGTCAGTTAAACCGAAAAAATTGTTGATTAAATCATTGCATATGATAGCTGTAACCTTTTAGTATGTGTAAAAACATTATTGTAAGTTTGAACAATTCTTTGTGGCACATGTCTTTATTCTAACAATGTCTATTTCTTTTACCTAATGTTTATAAACAATTAGATTACTCGGCACCTTAATAAGATATCGAGACCGCGTTTGTTGCATTCAGTTCGTGAATAAATAACGTATTAGGAGACAAATAGGGATTAATATCACTTCATAAATTGCATTAGTATTTTGCGTCTGAAACAGCTGTTTTTCAATTTTTTTTACTTATCCATCCGCTATGGCTGTAGGGATGGGAATTTTTACATTTTGAACCACGGAATTTCAAAGCAAATTTCACGCTTTATAATTTTGTTTCTATACATATATAAGATGATATGGTGGTTTTTACTTGTAGCGATTAGGACGACACAGTTAATCCAAAACAAGCTGAGTTTCTCTGTAAGAAAAGATTTATTGTGTTTTATGACACATGGTTTACATAAATCAATTAAAGTAACAAAAACTAACTAATTAACTAACCTGTAAGAAAAGAAACGACATTTAATGTTATTAATTATAATGGCGATCCTAAAACACAATTATTATTACTTATTCTTCCGTTAATAAAATTAATTGGAAAAAGTACTTTGACATTGATGCTTTTTCATGACAGCCAGATAATAATCGTTCACTATGGACTATAGATTATAAATGAACAATTCTGCCTTGATAACGCTTGATGTGCGGGAATATTTCAAGAAAAATCACATTTTTCTTTACACATATGCACGATAAACTTAATACTTTTCGAGTAAAATTCGAAAACATGTCGAAAAACAGGCCCATAATTGGTTGTTTTGGCTATAAACTGTTATGGTGCAATTAGCAAAGCCTAAAAACCTGTGGAGGCAATTGATTATCATTAACCATGATATTTTTGAGGGATTCCATCAAAAATCTCGCCTACTGCTCTTACATCCACCTTTAATGCTAACCCGACTGAAGTGTGACATGTTTGCCCCATTATGTGGGCACTTGGCGACGCCACAGAGGCTGGGCGTTTTGAAACTTTGTTCTACAGTTCATTGTTAACAAAGATCCCGAAGCAACATCGCGGGGCCCATGACCGTCAGTATGGCAGACCTGATGTGACGCCATAATCGTATGGCATAGAGTTTGCAGACTGGTGACCTCCTTGACGACATAAAACAATAATTGAAGCGGGGCCTATGATCCAGGGAATGGTTATTAATTCACCCCCCCTGAAAGCTCCACTTTAGTAGTTTAGTTGGGAATAACGTGATCTATCAGCCCCCAGAGCCTCGCCGTAGGGTCTATGATACATGCAAAAATCCTTTCGACTCCAGGTCTAAGAAAAAGATACCATTTTTGCTGTGGAGCGTAAAGTACCAATCCTTTATGTTGTCATTTGAATATAGGTAGTAATTAGTCATTTACGTGCGACTGTAGAAAAAGTAGAATAAAGTAAAATTGCCGCTTCCAAAAGATCTCTGCGCAGTAATATTATTTCTCAAGCGGTAATCTGTTACTTTACACCATTAATACACAAATAACTGTTTCGACTCAAAATAGTTATTTATGTATTTAGAGCGAAAAGTGATGAATTATTGTTCGAAAGCAAGGGTTAATTGCTTGAGAACAATAATTTCACTTCCAGCTCGCAATAAATATAACATTTTTTCTACAATCACGAGTAAATATTATAAATAATTATTGATAAATTTATACCTCTTACTACTACTAGTGAATGTGCAGGCGAGCCTTGACCTAAACAAACTAAAGTCAAGGTTCCGGCACTGATGCCACTGGCGGGCCCATTGTGCCACTCCTGGACATCCTAGACATTCATGAAGCCGAGCCCTTCAATAAAGGCCACAACCTTTTTCAATGGATGCCTGCTTGTGTCTCCAGGGGCCATGATAGGGACTCCGACGATTCGCCTGCGTAATACAGCCCAGTGTGGACACTCTAAGAGAACATGGACTGACGTTTCGTCGGGCCCGGGCCGCAGAAAGGAGCTGCTGCCCCTTCTGCAGCCAGTGCATCCGCCATCTCGTTGCCTTTAAAACCAGAGTGGGCTGGAATCCATTCTAGCCGAACCACATTTCGCCTTGCAAGATAAGCAAGTCGTTCTCGACATTCGTTAGCAAGTCCTGAATTGCTGGTATACCCACTCAGGGCTTTAATTGCTGCCTGACTGTCGGTGCATATGGTTATGCGTCGATCCACATAACCTCTGTCTAGGTTTATCTGCGCACATTCCAAGATAGCGTATATCTCGGCCTGATATGCAGATACACCATCACCCAATGGTACACAGATTTGTGTCCTTTGGTTCCTAGAGTAAATTCCAGCCCCTGCTCTGTCACCAGAGTATGAGCCATCTGTGAACTAGACGGTCCCATGAGGCTGTGTATTCGTCTCTTTTCCCCAGGATTCTCTGTCCCGGATCATAGCCCTGTATGGGGTTGCGAAGTAGTACTTGCGCAAGCATTCGTCAGCCGCTCGAGCCAGAACTGGAATATCTTCCAGGAGCCGGAGCTTCTTGACGTGTCTGCACTCTTCCCCTCTTCGTACGTATCCCAGACGCTTCAAGCGCAGGAAAGTCCTCCCCGCCTCAGCCTCGATCACATGGTGAAGAGGCCGAAGACCAAGGATCACTTCCATCGCAGCAGTTGGTGCAGTCCTCATGCAGCCAGGTGCCCCCATACTGACCACCCTTTGAAGGCGTGTCAGTTGCGATCTAGCCGTGACCAAGGTTACCCTCGGCCACCAGGCTAGAGCCGCATATGTGAGCATAGGCAGCATGATCAGTCTATAGAACCATATGATCGTTTTGGGGGTCAGTCCCCACCTCGGACCAATGGCTCTCCTACAGGCCCAATACGTGTTTGTCACCTTGCTTAGGCGACTTATACCTCTTATTTTAAGTACCTGCCAAATACTTTGTACTCACTTGATCTATGATCACCAATGTCACCGTCAATACAATTGTGTTTGTAGTATCAGTTGTTACGGCCAAGAGCTTTTTGCAATTTTTCACGCTCGGCGAGTAACTCCCCTCAAGAAAGGTCAACTTTTCGTTGTCAATGGCATGCGAAAAAGCCTACTTTTCAATGTAATTGTGGAACAACAATATTCATACTTATAGCTGACTTTTTAACGAGCACAATTTTTTTAGGCGGAGCATACTATGCACAGTAGCACATCAACCGAATCCCACTGTATATTGATGCGTAGATACGCTTGCATGGCACTGACAAATCTCACGTTCGGCGACAGCGGTAACAAAGCTTTGTTGTGCTCTTTCAAGGAATTCATGCGTTCTCTAGTCGTTCAGCTACAGAGCGTCAGCGACGAGCTTCGACAAGTAACTGCCAGCGTATTGAGGAATCTTTCTTGGAGAGCCGATTCGACTTCGAAGGAAATTTTAAGAGAAGTCGGCTCGGTGACGGGATTAATGAAAGCCGCCATGATGGACAACAAGGAAAACACATTGAAATCCATACTTTCCGCTTTGTGGAATTTATCGGCGCATTGTACGGAAAACAAATCGGAAATATGTTCGGTAAAAGATTCTCTGGGATTCTTAGTAGATCTGCTAACGTACAAAACTCCGACGAAATCACTAGCGATTATAGAAAATTCCGGTGGGATATTGAGAAACATTTCCAGTCAAATAGCCGTCAGAGAAGATTACAGAGCGATTTTGAGGCAACACAATTGTCTACAAATACTGTTAGAACAGTTGAAATCTCCCAGTTTGACGATAGTCAGCAACGCTTGCGGTACTTTGTGGAATTTATCGGCGAAATGTGAGGCGGATCAAGAAGCTTTGTGGCAAATGGGAGCTCCGGCTATGTTGAGATGTTTGAATCATTCGAAACATAAAATGATTGCGATGGGATCGAGCGCTGCGCTGAAAAATCTACTAAGCTCCAAGCCGCAACAGATGTTTCAACAGGATTTGGATTCTACTGCGTTAACTCTGAATCTGCCAACTCTACCGACTTTAGGTATTTATACATTTTCACGCGCCCATCACCTTCTTTCATATTGTTATTTCCCCTGTCTCCTTCATATTTTCCTTCTACACAAACCCCTTTCTACTTGATCTTGATCTTTTGTCATCTACTTTATATCTTCCTTTTATTTTCTCTTTCTATTATCTCTACTTTACACTCTGTTTTTACCATCACTTTCCTGTTTTTTTCTATATCCTCTCCCTCGCAATACTATATTTCTATACTTACTGTTATGCATCTATCTTCTCTATGTATCCCCTTTCTTCCTACTTCCTTCCATCTGTATATCTCCTGTCTTCTCCATGTCTCTCCTTTTTTCTCCTTGTGCTTAAATTTATCTTTCCTGTTTCTCGTTGTTCTCTTCTCTATCTCTCTTCTTTCTTTCTCTTGTTTTCCTCCTTTCTTTCATTATTTCTGTCTGCCGTCTTATCTTCCACTTGCATTTTTCCGCTATCTCTTGCCTTTCTTCCCAATCTACCTTCTCCCCTCCTCTGTCCTAGATCTTCTTTTTTCCTCTTTCTTATTTTATTCCGTCCCTCCTACTACTCTGGCGCTTTCATTTTGTTCTTTTCCCTTTCCTTTCTTTTCTATCACTTTCTGTTTTGTTCTTTTTCTTCACTTGCATTACCTTTTTTCGTTTTCCCTTTTTTCTAGTAATCTCGGTTTTTTCGCACTATCTCTCTTTATCTCTCTCTTATCTTGTTTTTTTGCTTTTCTAGCTTTGTTTTTCATATCTCGTTTTCTTCTCTTGTTTTTCCTTTTATCTTTTCGATTTTTCTTTTCCCTTATTTTCTCTCATTTATTTCTTTTTTTCCGTCTCTTGTTCTTTGTTTTTCCTTCTCGCCACCTTCCCTGTATTCTATCTTTTTTTCTATAACTTTTTTTATTTTAAATCTTCTCTATTGCTCTCTTGTTTCCTCTGTCTTAACTAGAAATTTCGGTTTATTCTCACTCTTCTTCTCTTGCTTTTATCCATCTCACTCGCATTTTTCATCTGTTTCTCTTTCCCCTTTCTTCCCTCTTTCCATCCCATCTTGTATCCTTTTTTTCAAATCTATTGTTCTCCTTCCTCTCTTGCTTTCCTACTCTTTTTCCTCTCGTCTGCTTTCATAACTTTCATCGCAGTTGTTTATCTATTGTAAATATATTTTCATATTAGGTGCCAGAAAACAAAAGGCTCTAATGCAGGATTTGGACTCGAGTCTATCGGAAACTTACGAAAATATTGAAAAGGAATCTCCGGTGAAGAAGGAGCCAAGGAGAAAATCTGAAATACATGATTTGAGTAGTAAGTATCGACATTTATCAATCTTTAATAGAATTATTCTTTGTTCTGTTCATTCTTTAGACAATTTGTTTCGTCTCATTTTAGATAATTTTGCAAGTCTCAATTTGAACGAACCATCCACGAGTTATTCAAGTGATCTCAGATTGGGTCCTCCCCGGATACCGCCGACTTGTGGTAGTTCAAGTTTACCGTATAAACGTCCAAATTGTACGTTTTTACCGGTGAGAAACAATTTTTCCGATTGCGGCTACGACGACGAGATAGATATATCCGACCAACCGATTGATTACAGCAAAAAATATTCCGAAACCAAAGTAAGAACTTTTTAAATCTCATCGATTGCCGATACTAACTTTTTATTATTCCAGTTGCCAAATCCAGTAAATATTGATACTTCCGCTCAAAAAGAACGCGAATATGCGTACAACGCAAAATCGTCGCCGCCGGAGAAGAGTTTCAGTATTTACGCCGAAACTGATCTCGATCAACCGACTGATTATTCTCTACGTTACGCCGAAGACGATTCCGATTCGGAAATAGCAAAAAACGAGGATACTTTAAAAACTTATTGTACCGAAGATACGCCCTACGAGACGCCTTTTAATTTTTCTACAGCCACGTCGATGTCGGATTTGAGAATTGACGACAAACAAATCATCGACAATGATAAACTCAAAGAAAGGGAATCTAAAAGTAGCAAAAAGGTTAGTTGAAAATTTCGAAAACTTCAACCGAAAAATGTGACGTTTTATGTTTTCTAGATAAGTGAAAGTCCCGAAGAAAAAGAACGCTGTAGTACCGAAGATATTTCGGATTTGGATCATCGAAACAAATTATCTGAAAAAATACCGAAATCCGAGCTAAGTTCCGGTCTAATGTCGCCAGAAAAACCTGTAAACTACGCCGAAGAAGGTACCCCGGGGTATTTTTCTAGAGTAAGCAGCTTCGGATCGTTGACTTCGATACCCGCTAATGAAACAATCAAAGGTCGAAAACAAGAAAACAGAAATTCGGAAACTGAAATTAAACAAGAAAAAATTTCACCCAAAACTCCTGCCGAAGGTAAAGCTGTCAAATTTGAAAGGGTCGTTAACTACGCCGAAGAAACCCCTTTAATGTTCTCGAGGTAAAATTGATTATTATAAAAAAAATATTTTTTAATATTCGTTTAATTTTAGATCGAGTTCGCTAGCATCTTTGGACAGTATCGAACAACATTCCATTCACGATGATAGAAGTTCGGTGGTGTCGGATTTTAGTCGCTTAACCAGCGGTATAGTTTCACCCAGTGAACTTCCAGACTCTCCAACTCAAACAGTACCTCCGAGCCCTAAACCGAGAAAAACATCGCTTGATTTTCCGTCCGGTTCCAAAGTAAGCAAATTCAATAATTAATCGTTAGTAGTAAATTTTCAGGAGTGGTTAAGTGGCTAACTTCATCTTCAGGTTTGTGACGTATCTGTAGTGGAAGTTGCAAACATTTAAGAATATTTAATTTCCAGTTCGGTTTTAAAAGTTTTTGAATTAATTTTTGCAAAGAAGCTCTAATATAATTTAATAAAATACCAAAAAACATCCCATTATTGATTCACATCAATTTTTTCGTGTACACTTTCTTCCTCTGACCTAAAACTTAACATATTACAAAATCAGACTATCCTTGACTGTAGCCAAAAGCGCTCTTATCGTGCGGGTTCAAAGGTCACTAACCATATGTATCAAATCAGAAGACACAGAGGTTACCAAAATGTGAGATTACAAATATAGAAAATAATGATGGTTGATGTTTCAAAGTCACAAAACTGACATTTAAATAAAAACTTCGCTGGTAAAAGACTTTTTAGAATCGCTGAAAACTGAATATATATATCCTTTTTTCTCCCGTCAAAATTGCATAAATATGTCTTATTCTTCTTACGGATTTTATTTGGAAGTTATGATTAAACGCAATGAGAGAAAACAAAAAATTGAAGAACGTGTCACGTGACACACGGTAAGAACTTTAGCTCATTTTAAGCAATAATCAAATTTTTGGAATTAATAAATAAATACACATATATTAATATAAGAATTTATTTTACTCTGGATGAAACTTCATTTAATTTATTCGATTAATATTCGATTATTATCAGTCCCTCATCAACAATCGATTAATAACCGATTGTATATTATCGATTAATATTCGAATACTTCCAATCGATTAAAAGTCGATTATTTCCAATCGATTATCATCATTTTGATTAATAATCGATTATTTTTGATCGATCATAATTAATCAATCTATAATCGATTAACAATCGATTATCATTAAGTAGTAGATGAATTATTTCGTTACAAAATTCTGTCCTCGGTTTTTTATTCAATCTATCGATTAATTTAAAATCTTTCCAGCATTTTTTTTCTAGTTTAAAACGGACGTGCGTAACTGTAAGGTATATCTCCTAATCGATTATTATACTATTATCAACCTTTAAGTAAAATTTAAACCCGAGACATCGATATATGGCGGCATTACAGTTTTCTCTAGCCTATGAATCGCTGCTTCGTAAACACATAACGCAGCAACGTAACGGTCAGATCTTTTGCGCTGCGACCCCCGGTCGCTCCAACCTAACGTAAAGAACTAAAGTTCTAAAAAAGATCAATCTTGCAAAAAATTATGGAAATAATGGTTAAAAATGTATCCGAATAAATTCAAGTATATACACCAGCACTGCGAATACCAGCTTTGCATAGAATTTTAATGTAGCATCGGTGATTCAGTGATAGAATGCTCGCCTGCCAAGCGGGCGGCCCGGGTTCGATCCCCGTTCGAAGCATATGAATCGCTGTGTCGTAAACGAGAGAGAAATGCTCAAGGCACATAACGCAGCAACGTAACGTTACGGTCAGATCTTTTGCGAACTACCCCCTGTCGCTTCGCTCCAACCTAACGTAAAGAACTGAAGTTCTAAAAACTGTGAGTATGTCTGTTGAATCGTATGACCCGCATGATAAGACTGCATTTGACTATATTTCTACAAATTTCAAACGCCCTGTTAATACGGTTTGTATTGAGAGTTGTACGTTTTGAATTTGTTGTTACTTGTCATAGGTAAGAAGTGAAAGTAGACCTCAACCAGCTTCTAGAACTCTACTCAAACCGAGTGTATTTGAAGATAACGTTACTAAATTTAAGGAAGAAAGTACTCCGATCCAATTTTCAACGGCAACAAGTTTGAGCAGTTTAAATATTGATGATCATGAAGATGGCAGTGAACAGGTACATTTTTTTTCTTAATTTGTTTTCTTCTTTCTATTGAATAATATAATTGTGGGGGTACCGAACGATTTTATTGAAGTTCCTTTTAGAATTTGCTTTTTAATAATATGTCATAGAATATCATCAGTATTAGAACTATTGGTAGAATTCTGAGAAAATACCTATAAGCTACAGAATCTGTAAGATATAGGATCTGTAACTTGAACCTTTATTTACTACTACTACCTATTATTTACCTTATAAGGCTATCCAGAACACGTGACCATCTGACATACAAAATGGCCGTTGGTAGACATACGAAAGATCATTTATCTGCATTTTGCATAGGTACAAAGTTGTGTTAATAGTTTTTTTCCTATTATACGTGTTTAAACTTTAAATAATGGCTTGTTCTAATAAAAGTGATTAACTATTGACGTTAGAGAGTGACTGTAAAGAAATTGCCATAAGATACAAGGAAAAGATAAGAGTTATTCACACACTCATGAATAACCCTGCTCCTATTGAAGAAACTCAAGAAGTCGACTTTCCGCCAGTGACTTATTTCCACATAGTGTCGTATTTGGTCCTGACACACAGCTTTTACACCAATGCTTATAAGAGTTTGTCAGCATACAAATATTTTCAAGTAGTAGGCATATTTTCTAGTTTCACACTGAATTATTTATAATTAATCACAATACAATAAAGAACTGAACCTTTAGATTGAAGAAGACCACAGAAGACGAGTAAATTGACCGAACTAAACAGATTTCACATACAATAATATCATAACAAAAGATTTGTGTGTCTACCATCGGCCATTTTGAAAATCATTTGACAGCATCTTGGATAGGTCTATAGGTTTCAACTTCCCTTCTGTTTATAATGTCAAAATTCTAACCTCAAGACCATTGAAAGTATTTAACAGCTGTGTGTGTACCCATAGAGATAGTAATAAAGGGAGGAGACGAAGTCACGTGATCTAAAGCGTACTCGGTCAGCCATTTTCATGCCACGCTAATGTCAAAGTTATTTCTAAGTGTCATTGGTGTTGTAAATTACATTTTTGAAGATACTTTTGTTTTAATTGATTGACTAAAATGGTTTCTTGTGCTGTTAGAAGTTGTACCAGTCGAGACGGTGTGGATATTAAAAAATCTTCGGGAATAACGTACCACAGGTAAGATAAATAATTTGCAGGGGTGTATTACAAATATTTCAAACATGAGTCTGCTACACAGTAATAGTTTTAGACTATTGTAGTTTAATTTACAATTCACAATCAGTTTTAGATAACCATAGAACTTCACTGATAAAAGCTGTCGCCAAAAAATTTATTGATGTTAGAATGTTTTATTTTAGTGAAAAAGGTCAGACAGATAGTATTAGACATCAGCAAAACAAACTTGTGTTATTCAGGGGGCAGTAAATATGTTGAAAATATGTTTTTTTTTTTTAAATTAATTTATTTCTCCATTGTTTTTTTATACCTGCAACCTGTAGTCCAGTAACAAAAAAAGAATAAAATAGGCAAATATAAATATTTTGGTGCTAATTTTAAAACGTTGCATTTGGTATATGACAAAATCACGTCGCCATGAGGCTTGAAGACTTACGTTATAACTGAACCAATCAATATTAAAAAGGATTCACTGCATTACATCGATTATAATTACTAAAAATTCATATATCAAAAAATATCAAATCCGGCTCTGTGCATAAATACGTTGCGTACCATACTTAGCCACGCCCACTGATTCCACATGTACATATGGAACCTAACACTGGATATCGTCTCCTTCCTTATTACTATCTCTATGGTGTGTACCGCAGGCTTATTCTGTAAAAACAACAATTATTGTCGTTGCACAACGATCGCGCAATCAGTCGCAAAATTTGGTATTCTGTAAGGAAGCCTACGAAACAGTGCCTTACTTAACTAAAAGCAGTTGAAAATGGATTTCCAAATACTTTTTTAGATGATTTGTTTGAAAAAAACCATATACTTCAAGGTATTTTTTGAGATGGGTGATATAGGTATTTATTTACATTAAAAAAATCACATAATGGTGAAATGTGGGTAAATATATAGGAGTTCAAATCCTAGAATAATGAAAAAAAGATTTCAAGTCAATTTATTTTTTCATTTATGTAAGAATGTAGGTTTTTTTCAAGAACAAACATGTTAGAATCATCATTTGATAAATATTTTATTCTCAAAGGGCATATAAATCACACCATCTTAGCCTAAACAAAAATTAACTCTTAGTGTTTGTTTATGTTTACATAATAAAGATAAGAGTGTAGGTACCTAGCTCTATGGCATCTGCCTTCAGAAAGAATTTTTATTTTCTCTCATTTTTAAATAGTGCATTAGGTACCTAGTGAATACATCAGTTTTGAATGATTGTGTCTTTTGTATTTGTACTTATCCTTTTATTAGATAGATAGATATATTTATTCCACAAAATCACAATATAAAGTACAAAGCATGTAAAAATTCAATAAAATACACAGTGATTTTAGCCTAAGCGTTGGAAACAACAAAAAAAGAGAAAAAAAGTTTTAGTTGAAATTTGTCAGAAAAAATTCTGAGATATTATAAAAAACATACTGATGTAGTAGTTGTTTAATTTTTCTTTTAAATTTTTTGTTTCTAAGATTTTTCTAATCTGAAGGTAAATGGTTATATACTTTAATACCTGAATATAAAGGGCCATTTCGAGTGCGACTATATTTATAGTTTGGAGGTATTATGTCTTGTTTTCGAGTGGGATATTTATGTCTGTCATTTGGGGTAAGAAGTTCATTTTGATGCTTGTGAATTAATAAAGAAGTTTTGTAAATATAAGTGTTTGTCATGGTCATTATTCTATTTTCTTTAAAGAATGGTTTACAAGAAGTTCTAGATTTTAAGTTGAAAAGCGCTCTAATTGCTCTTTTTTGAGTCATGAATACGGAGCCTGCGGATACAGCAATCCCCCAAAATTCAATACCATATTGCATTATACTATGAAATTGAGCAAAATAGACCGTTTTTGCTACAAATATGTTAGTATGTTGTTTTATTGCTCGCAATGCAAATACATATTTGCTAAGAGATTTATTCAGTTGATTAATATGAAAGTTCCAGTCAAGCTTGTTATCGATGTGTATGCCTAAGAATTTTATGTTGAGAGAAGAGGTGATAGTTTGTTGACCTATATTTATAGCAACTTCGTCAGAGTCTCGATATAGGTTAAAGGATATATTTTAAGTTTTGCCGATGTTCAATGCTAGTCTGTTAGCGAGAAACCAATCCGATACGCCTTGCATGACGGTAGTAGAAGAAAGTAATAGAGAATCTTTGTTTATTCCGCTGACAATTATACTGGTATCATCGGCAAAAAGAGAAAAATAAGCATTGGGAAAATTTACAACCAAATCATTGATATATATAAGAAATAATGTTGGTCCC
>CAJUYG010000155.1:249107-283883 GCA_910591675.1 Galerucella calmariensis | reverse complement strand
TTAATAAAAAAGTTTGAAGAGCTAGTGGCTCAATTGAAGGCACAATTATTCAAATGCATTTTAAAAAGATTGTGAATTAATTATTATTACTTTCACTACAAAGGGAATTCCTCATTCTCCATATAACATGAGGTCTTATATTATGAATTAAGAATTGAACACTATTTTTGTCCAACCGAAACATTTGTCTAAAGTGCCTGTCTGGCATATCAAACGTGTTTAATTGATCCCTTGAGTGCCTTCGTTAGACTCTCATATGATTTCTGGAAATATGGAAAGTGTATTTTATAATAATACCATGAAAAATAATATGTACAAACCGATTCTCATCATCTTCCAACAGAACCGGCGAAAATATTTAATTGTCCGTTCATATTAATGTCAATGATGTTAACTTAAAAACTTAATAATCACTTGAAAATCACAAAAAAACTAAAAACTCTACAACTTTTTAACTAATAATACACGAAAAATAATAATAATAATAATACAACGCTCTGTACCACATCCTGTACTGCTTACAGTGACAGATGTCCAGCCCGTAAATATTTACGAATCTGTAAGGAATCTGTAAGTAACAGGTAAGGCTAGAATCGCATTTCCTGTAACTCTTACAGATTTCGGCTTATAGATCTTACAGATGTTCTCAGCATTCCACCATAAATATACTTTTATATGTTGGTTAATACACATATCCATCCAGTATTTTGTAAGTAGTAGCTGACTCTAGTATGTCATTAATTTTCATACATGTTTTCAAACTGTCATAATTAACGGCTGTCAAATTTAGGAACTGTCGGACAAAGTTTAAAAAAAATAAATATACTCTAGCTCGTAATGTAAGTGAGCTTGAAAATCTTTCAGGTGAGTGGAAGGAAACCAGAGGAGACTATCGATGAACTAGAGACGTTGGAAAATGAAGAAGCAGAGAAAAAAGACGAAGAAAAAGAAACGACTGCGTCGGATATCAACGATGAGTTTGTCGTTGAATCTGACGTCGACGAAGATATTTTGGCGGACTGTATAAGTATTGGAATGCAAAATAACAGGTAAATTTTATCTTTATTCTAAAATTTTTAGCCTTCAATTAAAAATTTCACGTGAAACGTCAAAATTACAATTGACACAGATGGTGAAAAACTTCAAAAACCGTAGCGTTAAGAATTTTCCACCCTTGGGCTGCTAAACAATATTTTCCGCTCTATTTTTGGTTTTCATGTGATTGGTTTTCCGTTATTCTATATAATTTCTCATTATTTTTAGGCACAGTCAATCGAAACCGATTACAACGTCTACTCCAACAAAATTACCCGTCTCGAGCTTCAAGTACACGCCTAAAACAACTCCCAACAGCAGCATTCCCATGCCGCGAATGAATCCAAGAATGATCGCACATACAAATCAATCTAGATTATCGGAATGCGACAACAATGTCAATAATACCGTAAATCAGGTAAATATATTTATAAAAAACCGATGCCACTGATCGGCCATGTTTATATCGGAAACCAAATAGTTTTCATCCTGATAAGTGACCCTCAATTATCAATAAATTTATACTTTTTTAATAGTTGGCAGTATGTAGCACCACACTTATTATTTAGGCTGTTTAAATATTCCATAGATGGAGTCGTGTTTTAATTTATCCCACGTCGCACATGTTCCACAGATGTATGGAATAATAAGGTGTGTTCAGTTTTTTGCGTAACATCAGAGTTACACTCGCTATTTTTCAGCTGTTATATCGTTTTGAATAATATGTTAGTTTGCGCTTATTTAGGTGTTTTCAAAAACTATGACTATCACTTTCAAATTTTGACAGAATGTTTCATTCGCAATCCTTTAAAACTATAGATCATTAAAAAAGTAATCTACACTGTGGGCCGAAATAAAGAAAATAAACAAAATTATATAACAGTGCATTTGAGCTCGTTGCAAATGAAAACTGTCTTAGCTAAAATTGTACTAATATGCTTTTTCGGTAGATAAACTGTCCTGAACACTTCAGTGAAAAGGAAATTTTCCGAAATTACCGGATTGCTGTCCCTCATACAAATTTTGTTCGAAAATTCCCCAAATTGAATAATCAACCGTATTTAATTCTGGGCTGTTAGGTGGCCACATTCATACTATTTTTCTCTGTTTTAAAGTTACTAAACTGTTTTCATAAATGTGTTATTTGTTAAAATGTTATTTAATAAAAAATGGCGAATCCGGTAATTTCGGAAAATTTCCTTTTTACTGCAGTGTTCTGGATAGTTTATCTACCGAAAAAGCATACAGTTCGTTCGCTGAATCTTTTCCCATGTATGAAATTATTCACATACTACTTTTTGTAGTACGTCTCTTTCTTACTCACAGAATCTAAGCCCCCGAAATGAAACCGTTTGTTCCATTACAACATAATATAACAAACAGAGATAGCCATATGATGAATGTTGGCGATAAGTTTTACGCGAATTTGTACGTTGACAGACCGGCAAAGACTTTGTTTACATTTTTATTTCACATGTTTACTCATTTTTTTGCCCCTTGCATAAAAATTTAATTAAAAAACAGTTGTTATAACGACTAACTTACACATTACAATAATTTTTATGGTGGTAAGTAAAGATTATTTATCTACTTATTATTTATTCACTTGGCAATGAAAACTAACCTTAAATTGACATTTCATCATGGTTATGGATAGAATTCCATCAAACTGAATTGTATGAAACATATTTTGCTGGGACTACCGCCATATCAATGTGAATTCAACGCTATTGATTTAATTTGGGCAGATTGCAAGTAATATTACAAAAAATATATTGGTAAAGATAAGTATTTAGCTCTGTTATAAATATGTGGAAAGAGGCACTGCAACAATGTCATCAACAAATTTAGGAAAAATGTGTTAGGCATACTCATGAAATTATAAAAAAGTGGTATGCCCCAGAGCAAAATATAGTTGATACTAGCATTCAACCAATTACCATAGATATAAATACTGGTGATAGCTCTGATTCTATGAGGAAAATTAAATGAAATTTATTGTATATATTTATGAGTCTTAAATATATATATATTTAAAATATTTATTATTTATATTCACAACCCAAAAGATTTATATTTTTCATTGTTCAACCGTATGGGTGGGACGGCCCAATAGTAATGGTTGCTAGCCATAACAAAAAAGTCAATTCTGATTTGCAAAGTTTCTACTGAGGAAATTGTTATAAATTCTAACTCTCATACAAGTAAATTTGCGGAATAACCCTATAAAACTCTGGAATACTAACAGTTTTTTCAAACTAAAGATTTAGGTAGCATATCGCTAAATGGCTGTGAAATATTTACAAATATCTAACTTCAATAATAAATAACGCACACCGTTATTTTAGCCACATCCTAAATGAAACATCAATCTACGACCTACGTGTAATTTAATGTATTGATGTATTGCGTTTGTATATGAATGATGACGCATGGGAAAAGATTCACCGAACCAACTGTATTAGTACAATTTTAGCTGGAACAGTTTTCATTTGCAACGAGCTCAAGTGCACTGTTATATTATTTTTTTGTAAGTCCGACCCTGTACATTATTTTTGCTTTCAAATTTACAGTTATGTTAAGAACATGTTAGGTTATTAGCCCTGCAAAAAGAAAATAAATCGCCCGAAAAACATAATAAATATTTTCAATTAAAAAATGTACTCCTTTATTTCGGTTCACAGTGTAGATTAATGAAAATTCATATAACTGTGTTTCTTCTTTTTAATCATTTTTGGCAAAACGATACCCTTTTTAAACATAGCCCACCTTCCAGTTTTTTGGCAAATTTCCCAAACCATCTGGTACTTTGATTAATCGGACCCCTTTTCCATGCCTTTCAACTCATTGTTTGTGTCGCCACACCCTTTCGACACGTGACAGTTGACAGCTGATACAGAATAATGCTTTGACATAACTGTGTTTGTCAATATTTAATGAAAATTAATTTTTTCAATCTACTCTAGATAAGGAGTTCATTACTTGTTCTCATCTTCCTAAATGTCCCTGTTTTTTCTCAGTAGCATCGTCCACTACATATCTTGCTGCTTGAAGTCTTATATATTTTAATTTCATTTTTTTTCATAGGTGGACACTTTACGTACGTACTGTACTGAAGACACTCCCGTTAGATTAAGCAATGCAGCTTCCAATTCCGATTTAAGTTTGTTATCGGCGTCGAATGAAAAAGACGGTTCTAGAAAAGGAGATTATTTATCCGATGATAGTAGTAATTTGTCAGGTAAGTCCATTAAAATTTATTTTTCCTTGTTAATTTTGTGAATATAAATACTTCGATAATTTATGGTGAGCCTTTGGTAAAATGTATTAGAAATACTTCAATTGTTACCTAAAAAACGTGGATCTGTTTGGTGGGGAAAGCAGATGTTCAAATAATGCAGTCTTAACCTAAGCTAGTTATGCGTTTCATTTGACTTTGACTGTACATTATAATGACGAAAATTCTAGTAGAAAACGGACTGTGCCATCTAGTAAAAGACATTACGTAGTATGAACCTGATTATTCGTCTTTGTGGTGTTTTGAGCTTTTAATTTTAATTAATATTACAAAAAATGTTTGAAGAAAATAACTATGAGAAATCACTAAAAAGTTTTCAAATCTCTTAGAACCATCGCGAATTTCTATCGAATTGCAACATAAATAATTACTGAAATTTATTGATAAAATATGTTATTTGATAGTTACCATTAGTTTTACCAAAGATTACAGAATAAAATATAAGATGTTTCACTCGTTCGAATTTATCGCGTAAAGCACCGATGCCGCTGGTGACTTGGATGGTACAGTACGTCGCTACGTCCCCAATTGCATTTAATTTGGCATATTATACGGGACGTCGCCCGTCGAGCGCTGTTATTTTAGAACGGTGTTTATAATTGGTTGCTCGTGTTTTATATTTGTTGAATAGATTTTTTCAATTTATCAATTAATTGTTGAAATGAGCAAAATATTTTTCTCTTTAATAGCAAAGCTTAAACACTGAATATTTTGTAATATTTGCTAATACAAAATTACGGATTTATTTTTATAATAAGGATATTATATAAACAAGTACATTAAGCAAGAAAACACAAAAAATTAACAGACTAATGAGAAAAATATAAAGCATAAAGTTGGGCTTGTTCGCATTTTTTGAAAATCTTAGCTGATGTGTACTGAAATTACGTTACTGGCCAACGTTTGAAGCGTGGGAGTAGGGAGATATTTTATACTCAACCTTTCGATACTGACTGTCTCTGAGACAGTGTGTTTAAGTGTGTTAGTACTTAGGATTAAGGGCCAGAGAATTTTGTTAATGTCATTTAGTTTCCTGTCTTCAAATGTATATTGAAAGATTTGAAAGACAATAAATTAAATTTAACACATAAACCAAACTCCAAACTTAGTATCTTACAACATTTATAAAATTTTTTAATAAAGTCCTGCAATTATCAATCCAAAAAATACGCGTTATTTAAAGATCAAAATTTAAGATTTAGTGGCCCTATTATTCTGGTGGCTAATGAGTATATTTACTAAAATTTATTGATAAAATATATTATTTGATAGTTACCATTAGTTTAAGTGCTTATTGTCCTTTCTTACTTTTTACACCCTGTATAACGTCATCTTCAAGGTAAAGTGGACAACGTAAACAATAACCAATCCTCTTACATACACACGTGCGAAATATCGATTAATCCGTAATATAAATAACTTCTTCTAGGAGAAAACGATAATATTCTCGCCGAATGTATTCAATCCGGTATGCCGAAAGCGAAAAAAGACACGAAAATTCCTTCCAATAACAAACCGTCGATTATGTCATCGTTACCGCGTCGAAGTGCTCCTCCTTCTGGTTCGTCTACAAATTATTCACCCACTCCTCCAGCTGGTAATTCGAGAAAATGCGAAGCTCCAAAAGTTCCCTCAGCCGATTTAAATCGAAGAGATAATTCTTTGCCAGTGTATTTGAACGCCGGACGGGACGAGGTTGAAAATTATGCGGTGGAAAATAGTCCTTGTCAATTTTCGTTGAGGAGCAGCTTGAGCGATTTGACCGTCGATGGGAGCGTTGCTGCTTTAAAAAGGTTAGTTTATTTATTGTAGATTTTGTTGATAGTTGACAAAAATGCATTTACGAGGGTAGTTTGATAAATCAAGAGATCTTTTGAATTTCCCGAGGAGTGATCTTTAGACTACCTACAACTATACCTTGTTTTTAAAGTAAGAGGAGCGATTTGAATTTAAGTTGTCCTTTCTGCAGCCTAGTTATTGGTTAAATTGCCGCCCGTTTCACACAGCTTTTTTGATACAAATGAAAACGATATTTGTCAGTTTTGTGTTTATATACTTCAATTTTTATTAGGTACATCTTTATTACGTTTATTTTATTTTTAACTAAGTATTATATTATATCATATTATAACTTCAATCTTTATTAGGTACATCTTTATCACGTTTGTTATTTTATTTTTAACTAAGTATTATATTCTAAACAAGTTAAGTGCTATTTTTATTATTTATTCAGTTTGATAAACAAAATCTTTGCTTGTTATTTCTTGTTAATAATATAAATTTCCAAATAAAATCTAATTATTGTAAATATTTCTACATCAAGTTTTACTTACATTACAGTACATTATTATGGTATTTTTCGATATCAAAACTTCTGTCGACTGCTAGTTCGTGCTCAAATGTGAATAGAGACTAATTTAAACGTACAGTAGCTTTTTTGTACATATTTTTATCATCCAATTTTACATGAATTACTTATGATAACCTTACATTTTGCTCACAATAATGTGACATTTGGTTACAACTTTCGCCATGGGCCAATGATGATTCAAATTCTAGACTTGCATTGATCCCTCATTGGACACGACACCTGCGAGCAATATAATACATATGTCACATAATTGTCAATTAGTTCGAAAAGTCTGAATATGACCCTTTCGGAACACCTTCTTAATCTAGTAACTTTTAGTGATGTAAGTAAGGTTTCTTGAAATGCTCCTCCTAGTTTACAACAAACAAGGTATATATTTTGATAAAAGTGCGGCAGAAATCTGCTTTAATAACATATCACTTTGTAAGCTTGACGGTAGTCAGAACTAAGAAGGTTTTAGATCCATTATTTGCTAACTTTAATAGGATTTTGTTTATCAACAAATAGCTAAACGGCAACACACTATCTAAACCCAATTAAAAACATTCCACTCATCAAAACAGTAAAGTGTTGAGAATCTAATGCTTATTTTTTTGTATATCATCAATTTTATCTTTATTATCTACACTTAGTCAAGTGATTATTAGACAAAATATCCTTGTAAGGTTAAGTAAAGTAACAATAATTGAGTGATTCATTTTTATATTCGTTAATTTCACCAACAAAAAAATGTTTTACAGAAATGGTGGCGGTAATCCTGCCGATGGACCCTCAAACAAATCAGATGCTACTGTTAGTGCGCATAATCAGTCGAGTAAGTAGTTAAAAATAATAATTTGAATAATTCTTAGTTATCTTGTCACTATTTTTACAGCTGATCGTAAAAGTAATCAAGAGTCCAGAAGAGAATCCTTATCATCGATCAGCGTTGAATCTTTAGGGTCTTTAGAAGCCGAGCAAGTGCTTTTGGCGCAATGTATTTCTTCGGGTATGCCAAAAAGCAACACTGAAAATAGATCTCAACCAGTCGATATACCCAACTCTAGGTAAGTTATATTCTTGAAAGGGTAGGTATAAAGTGATATTTTAAAAGCCCTTTTACCGAGTATTTATGCTTTTTACTTTTTTCTTTGTTTGGAGCTTTTATTCTTTTTATCGAGTATTAACACTTTTTGCAGAGTATTACTTCATTTATTTATTCTTTTTATTGAGTATTAATTCTGTTTTTCGAGCAATTACTCTTTTTATAGAGCATAACGGCTTTTAATAGAGTCCTTTTTACTGAGCATTAATTCTGTTTATCGAGCAATTACACATTTTACCGAGCATTAATTCTTTTAACGGACTTTTATTATTCTTTGCCTTCTATTGAGCAAATACTCTTTTTACTGAGCATTAATTCTTTTTATCGATCAATTACTCTATTTACCGAAAGGCAATTGTTTTTATTTATTCTTTCCACGGACCATTTATATGCTTTCTATTGAGCAATTACTCTTTTTACCGAGTATTTCGGCTTTTAATAGAGTCGTTTTAACTGAGCATTAATTCTTTTTATCGAGCAATTACTATTTTTACCGAGAGGTAATTGTTTTTATTGAGCATTTATCCTTTTATCGGACCATTTATATGCTTTCTAGTAAGCAATTACTCTTTTTACCGAGTATTTCGGCTTTTAATAGAGTACTTTTTACCTAGCATTTATTCTTTTTATCGAGCAATTACTCTTTTTACCAAGAGGTAATTGTTTTTATTGAGCATTTATTCTTTTAACGCACTATTTATATGCTTTCTATTGAGCAATTACTCTTTTTACCGAGAGGTAATTGTTTTTATTGAGCATTTATTGTTTTAACGCACCATTTATATGCTTTCTATTGAGCAATTACTCTTTTCACCGAGTATATCGGCTTTTGATAGAGTCCTTTTTACTGAGAATTTATTCTTTTTATCGAGCAATTACTCTTTTTACCAAGAGGTAATTGTTTTTATTGAGCATTTATTCTTTTAACGCATCATTTATATGCTTCCCATTTCAGCAATAACAGTTTTTACCGAGTATTTTTGCTTTTGATAGAGTACTTTTTACTGATCATTAATTCTTTTTATCGATCAATTACTCATTTTACCGAGAGGTAATTGTTTTTATTGAGCATCTATTCTTTCAACGGACCATTTATTCCATGCCTTCTATTAAGCAATTACTCTTCTTACCGAGTATTTCGGCATTTAATAAAGTCCTTTTTACTAAGCATTAATTATTTTTACCGAGCATTGCGGCTTTTACTAGATTTTTTTTACTGAGCATCAATTCTCTTTATCGAGAAATTACTCTTCTTACCGAGAGGTAATTGTTTTTATTGAGCATTTATTCTTTCAACGGACCATTTATTCTATGCCTTATATTGAGCAATTACTCTTTTTACCGAGTATTTCGGCATTTAATAGAGTCCTTTATACTGAGCATTAATTATTTTTATCTATTACTATTTTTACCGAGCAGTACCTAATTGTTTTTATCGAGTATTTTTTCTATGCTTTCTATTGAGCAATTACTCTTTTTACCGAGCATTACGGCTTTTTATTTTTTAACGAGCATTAATAATATTTTACAATGCAAATGCATACACTTACAGCATGTTCAATTTGTAGAGTGTTGGAAACTATACAAAATGTATTTCTTAGGTCAAATCAACAATCTCCTCCAGCATCGCACTCGTACGAATCTTCCAGTCCGTTATTATCCGATCCACATTCAAAAAACGTGAGTGCTGCGTCTGTTGCCGGGAACACACAAGAAATACCAACCACCAATTTCAGCAACAACGAAGCTTATCCCGCAAAACAGTCCAACGCGGTAGCAGGCGTAGAAAAAAATCCAGAAATCCGACGGGAGAACGAGACAAAGGAGGTGGTGAAGGAGCAGAAAGAGGAGAGCGATCAGCTTCCAGAGGTGCTAGAGAAAATAGAGATCCGAATAAAGAGCAACCCACCAGATACATCACCGGACAAATGCTCGCTTTCAGAAGAGATCTCATCCCCAGACGCAGCGAGGAGTGGATCTAGAGATTCATTGCATAAAATATTGGATGTCATGGAAGACCGTCTTATTCGTAGCTGCGAAGATTCCAAAGTAGTGGATAATCGAATGTTAGATCCAGACGCGATGATAGAATCGTTGGATCGTTTTACAGCAGAATTGATGTCGCAAGCTAGTCATCTTAACAAAGACGAAAATCATAAAGCTTCCACCAGTGATAACACTTGGAACGAAGAAATTTCACCCAATGACGTCACTTTTCCCAGCATATCTGGCAGCGCTCCCAACGTTATCACTTTCAGTAACGAAGAAGAAGAAGAAGAAGAAGGTGAGTGTGTTCGGCTGGAAGTACCAAATTTTTTGTTGCTAATCAAATATAGTATTTTCAGACTTGAAAGACGAAGTTATTGAAGAAGAAAATTACCCATCCAACGATTTTTCCTCGATAAATACTTCCACGATGACAGACAGTACATTAATAGCGATAGAAGCGAGTAAAATGGCGACGGCGTTTAAAAAAGAAGCGGACATGTCGGCGAGTATAACAAGTGCGGCTTCATTGGAATTAGATCTCGTCCAACCACCGTCGCAGATGAATTCTCTGACTAACAGCGCCGTAGGTCTGCCAAGAAGTCCCAAACTACCGAAAAGAAAAAAATCCTTACCGATCGGTTTGATGGTTCGAAGAGCATTGAATCACTCCTTGAATAACGGTTCGAGCTTGGAAAGTCTTTCGAATTTAGATCACGTAAATCCACCGTCGGATCTGCTCTACGACATGGAAGGTAGCATGACCAGCGTAGCTAGCTTACCCGTCGATTACAAAACCGATTTCGTCATCAACGGACCGATTAACAATCACCGAAGCGTACAGCATCCCATATTCGATTTGAAACAACCTTTTAGCGAACTGGAAAATATAAACCCGCCGTCGTTGTTCAACGAAATCACCGATTTTTGCAATTCCCTAGCGGACGTACCTACAGAGGCTATCGGGAGCGAAACGGAAATATTCGAAGATTGTTTTACGCACGTTGTCGACGAGGATTTCACTGCGGCAGACTATACCATAGCGGAGGATATGCCCGATGGAATTTCAGATTCGAGTATGTATACATTTTTATTTGTATTATTGAAAGAATTAGTCAAATTCGACAATCATTCGTGTCTAATTTCATTCTCTAAGGCCCGATCTTTCCAAGTCTGAATAAAGTTGTAAATAATTATCAAATAAGCACTAGATTCGTCTTTCCATTATTGGATAATTTATATTCGCAGAATATATAGCATTATTCTACATTCTTTTTTTAATTTCTTGGGAAATTAAACCACAATATTTTTAAATTCTTTATTTCAACGTTTTGGTAGCGTTCCAGCTACCGTTGTCAAGAAAAAATAAGTAGAAATTAATTTTTATCCCTAACTGACACAACAGAAAAAATTTGACAACTAGACAATCAAAAAATTATTTTGAAGTAGTAGATCATATCTGTGGCAAAATGTGAAATGAAATATTTCATTTTATGACATTCCAACGATATGATAGTCTACTAGAAATGGAATCCAGTGAAGTGCACGTTCCAGGAACGGTTTTTATTGGGATAGCGCGTTTTTTTCTGCTTATATTGGAAATGTTAATAAAACGCGTTTCTTGATAGTTTTTTTGTGTATGAATATTTAAAGTTTTTGAAATATGTATACTCAGTTTTGTGATTTTGTGTATTGAGATGTGTATCGATTAACAACTATTCAAATTATAAATCATAAGAAAACCTGGATAAAAACTTATGATGCTATCCTGATAACGCAGGTAATTGATTATTGGTAACCAAATTTGACTACATTCGGCTGAAATACTAGCTACACATTTATCTGCATTAAGTTGTATTAAAGCACTTTCTTTGATTTTCCGTCTTTTATTATTGGGTTCTTTTAATATTATTTTTGATGAATCCCATTGAATTTGATGACCCTCTTCACAAGCATGTTTGCAAATAGCTGACTTAAAGAATTCCCTATCTTTGATATATTTTTTGTGTTCGTTTATTCGTACTTTCAATGGTCTAGATGTTTCACCTAAATAAAATTTGTCGCATTCACATGATATTTGATATATGCAGTTTTTTGAAGATTGTTCTTCATTTTTTGGTTTCGTTTTTGTTAGTATTGATCTCAATGTATTATTCGATTTAAAACTAGTTCTAATTTTGAATTGGTTACCAATTTTTTTAATTCTTTCTGATAAACCCTTAACATACGGTATTGTCAAGTTTCTAAAAATTATGTTAGCTGAATTATTAATATTATTGTTATGGGGTATTAACAATGAAATATTTCATTTCACATTTTGCCACAGATATGATCTACTATGAATGGACCTTAATAAAAATTTGATACCAACATTTTGCAGTCTTAAACTTCAAAATAATGTTTTGATTGTCTAGTTGTCAAATTTTTTCTGTTGTGTCAGTTAGGGATAAAAATTAATTTCTACTTATTTTTTCTTGACAACGGTAGCTGGAACGCTACCGAAACGTTGAAATAAAGAATTTAAAAATATTGTGGTTTAATTTCCCAAGAAATTAAAAAAAGAATGAATAATATACCACAAGGAACATACAGAAGACATTATTCTACAGTTAAGTTATTAGGAGGTATAAGTTCGAAATAAAATTGTTCGGGTAGTGAATAACAACCGACTGATGCCGATTAACTACGAATTGAATTTTTCTCTTTTCAAAGTGTTGGCGATTCTAACCTAGTTTAAATAAAATCTGTCACATTTATTTTGAAATGGATATTTTTAATGATTTCGAGGAACTCGAAGATCAAGAGATACAAGAAATTGTAGATTTTGTAAACCCAGAACGTCACCAATATAGCGTTAGAGAACGTATTGACCACTTTGAAAGATGGGATGATAAAGAATTCTTGTTTTCCAATCAACATCCTCACTTCCAATTCAGTGAAATTTACTACACACTTCCGTTTATTATTTTGGTTCATTCTGTGAAATTACTTTCGTTAGTAATACACAATTTCAGCAATCATTTAAATATTTACATGAGATCCTGATTTCAGTGCTGTCAAGCAGGTGACAGCTAACCTAAAATCTATTTTGCAACTTACAACGCGTCCGCGAAACAACAATTTTTTATCACTTTCTATTATATATGTTACCGTGAAAGACCGAAAGTAGTGAATGTCAACATTCGCCGGTGGATGTCGACAAATGTCAAATGCCTTGGTAAAAGTCCGAACATTTCTTAATTCTATTATACATTCGTACTTTCACTGGTATATGTCGACAAACACAAATGAGGTCCTGTGATTCTCGGACACTGCAGGTCGCGACAAGTTTTTAGACGGTTCCAGCCCCTTGTTTCAGTTAGCTCTGTCTTCATCAGTCTAACGCAACGTTTGACAGCGCTCCCTAACCTAATTTAATTTTCTTATTAGAAATTATAATTTGCATTCAATGGCTACTACAGTGAATCGTGATAAGTTTTTTGAAAAGTTACATGCCTTAATTGGAAGTAAACGAGAAGACAATTGTTTTTATTTTTCACAATAAAAGTACTCTAAAATCGTTTCTGAAGTAATTTCTGCTAAAAGTAAGTGTAGTACACCTTTGGACTACAGACGTTTAAAACGTTTTGACATTTTAAAAGTTAGTGATGAAGAAAAGTTGATTGTGCCATTAAAACCAGGAGAAACAAATATCCAGTATTATGTTACTAATGATGAGTTGTTTACAATACTTTCTAAAACTCACATAAGAACAGATCATGGAGGAAGAACACGAATGCCTAAAGAATTGCAAGTTAGATACAAAAATATTACTTAGGAAGTTGTAATGTTGTATTTAATAGTGCACGGAAAGCCTCGTCACAGTAAAACACAAGGCTCAGTTGAAAGAGCCAATCAGGACATACAAAATATGTTAATTGCTTGGATGCAAGACATTGATTCAAACAAGTGGTCAGGAGGTTTGCCGTTTGTCCAATTCGCCAAAAACACAACTTGTCACGAAGGAATACGCCAGAGTCCTTATGAGGCCCTGTTTGTCGTTAAACCAAAACGAGTATAACATCCGAAGGAGGCTCAGCCTCCTCAACAATTTATCCAGCATATAACATCATAAATATTTTTTTTATTGTTCTTCATTTCATTTCCCGTTTATCTAAAATTTTCCAATTCCACAATTAATTCCCCGTTTTCATTACTTATTTTAGAATCTGACAACAGTGCCCTGAGGCTAGATTCCACAAACATCTCTCTCTCTCTCTCTCTCTCTCTCTCTCGAAACACGTGCTGCTCTACACAGTTGCCGTTTTTTCTACCAGTCCAATTGCTAATACCTTAAAAAAGAGCGGAAATGGCAATACTTTCGGTAGGCTAGCCTCTGGGATAGCTTCTAGCAGTTGCGATGATGTACGAACCAAAACTAACTACAGAATACGAGCGTGGGTTCGTGCGTGCTTGTTTTGTTTCAGATGATTAGCGGGATTAAGTTTTGTTTTTTCTTGATACTTTTATGTTATTATTTGAACAAACAGTTGTTATTTTTCAAATTTTACAATATAAATTCTCTGATATAATTTATTCAAAAGAGCGTTTGAAATATCTCATTGATAAAATTTCGTTTCCGTAATATAGAATTGCATTTTAATATTTTATTTGAAAATTTTTCAACTGATGACGCTCCTCCCGTGAAAAGGAGGAAAACATATAATTTGGTAGACAAGAAACTACAGTATAAACAACTTTTTTATGAAATTTTAGATACTATTTGAAGGTCAAATTAAGATTCGATATTCCGATTTACATGAATTGAGGTTTTTCGACTTGACGAATGAAAGCTCATTCATGTTCTTCAAAAGACTTCAATACACTTTTAGATAACTTAGTTATAAAATATAAATTTTTTGTTAAAATAGCACTGCACAATTAATTATGAAAACAAAAAAAAATTTTGGCAAGAGAAACTCTAAACCTCCACGTTGGTTTTTGCTGGGCAACATTTAATTTTGTCACTGAAGTAGCTGGTACGGTCGCTTCACAAAGGTTAAATTAACTGGCTTAGTAGAGTATATTTTTATGTCCAGCCTCCTCTCTTAAAAAGCTTACGAGCCGCCACTGATAACATCGTCATCACTCCCTCGCGGGCAAATTTCAAACATTGAGACCGAAGAACAGCTAGAAGCTTATTTTGAAACAGAGATGGATAATGAAAATACCATTGGAGCTGATCCGCAACCTGACACGTCTTCATCTCAAGCACTGACTGACCCGCAACCTGACACGTCTTCATCTCAAGCACTGACTGATCCGCCACTTAGCTCATCTTCATCTCAAGGACTGACTGATCCGCCACCTAACACATCTTCATCTCAAGCGCTGACTGAACAACACGAGCTAATTTCTTTAAAAAGAGTAGCTGCAAAAGAGAATCTTCTACTTCAAGCAACAAAAATGTTGCGAACCTCCTGGCCAAATTGGTGATACCGTAAGAATTCAAGTCCCTGATGTCGACCGTGGTCGTGCAGACCCTCGAAATGTGTTAGCGGTTGTTGTTGGAATAGAGGATTTAGACTTTTATATATTAGCTAACAAAAATGGTACCTTGAAGCAGCTTTTCACCCGTAATCAGAAAAGCTACTTTCCATGGACGAAGTTTCAACAAAAGAAATGTCGCTAAGAGAAGCAGCTTCTGCTAATTCAAAAAGTGGAGGGCAAGGCTATACACGTTGTAACTATAAAAGGAAGTGTTCCACGACTAAACGCAGCTGTAAAAGCAAGGAACTTTTGTACAATTCAAAGTGCCACGGTAGTTTAAGTTGTTGCAATAAATAAGATATTGTTCTTATTTTTTACATTTTATTTTATATTTTTATGTTCTACTGTTTGTTTTGAGTTCAACAAAGTCCTTTTCCCATATTATTTTAATAAATGAAGACCTATGGATTTTTTTTGTTTTTATTTCAAAAAAAAAATTCTTTTTAACATACACCATGAGTGCATCCTGAATGTCGACAATCGCCGGTGTAAGTTAGAAATAATGAAATTTCAACAATATTTCGGACATACGTCAAGCATCGTTGACATTCACCAGTGTATCTCGACACTCACCAGATTTCGGTCTTTCACGGTAACATATACACATTGTGCATGAAACTATCTTTCTCTACACATCATGAAGTTAGTTATTGTAATTTCATTGCAGCCAACGCTGAAATAATAATTTTTGTTTTGTTAATTCACCGAATAATAAATCAACGGTTAAAGTCAGTTTGAAAGACATTTACACTTTATTTGTTGAATAAGACTTCCTAATAAATTTATTTTCCAGTTAGTTATTGGCCATTTTATTTGTACTTGAAAAGATCGGGCCTGAATAAAATTTTACAACTAGACCGTATAAATGGATTAACTGCGTTTTCAAATATTATTTCACAATTTTCAGTTATGGAAACGGCAGCAGACAATGAAGATGACATAACCATATTTTCCGATGCCAAAAGTAGCATGGATTCGACACCGAAAAAAATGAAAAATCTCAGTAAATCGATGACGACAAAACAGCGAAGAAATCGAGCGAGAGACCGTTTCAAAACCTACACCGTGGCAGCGGAGATGGTTATGAGAGAAGAAATAGATAAACAAAGAGAAATTGCCGAAACATCGGAAGACTTTAAAACCGCTGACGTCGATAGCGGTGTAGCGGATGCAGACAGCACCACTAGCAGTTATCTAGATTCACCTACTTATAGCGCCGGAAAAGAAAAGTTAACTCCGAAAGAAAGAAGACAGATGAATAGGTCGCGTTTCGAAACTCAAATCCTGGACCAAGCCATAACGGACATCCTCCAACAACCTGTGATAACTTCTTCCTCTATACCCCAAGTGCCCCAACTAAGTTCTAATTCCAATAGTTGTTCTTCCTCCCCTGCCGAGAGTCCGGCTAGGACCAAATTGAGTATTAGAAGGAATTTTATGCAAAAAAGACTAGAAAATAAGGAACGCTTCAGAACGAGAACCATTAGCGAATCTAGTTTTTCACCGGAAGTGTCATCTGCTTCGCCAACATTAAACGGCGAAACGGAAGTTCAACTGCATTTACAAAAAGAAGCCAACAGAGTGTTGAAGACTCTCCAAAACACCAAAACCCAAGATGAACTACTAGATTGTGAGACTTTGAGCTTGGTGAGCAACGACGATGATTCCGAATACAATTCTGGAGGTTCTGTGAATTACAGAACGTATCACAAGAGTTGGGGATTGAAGAAAAACGTTCCTGTTATTACTCACGCTAAAGCTAACGAAGAGGATGTGCGACAATCCAATCCAGTTTTAGAGGAAGATTCTGATAGAGAAAAAAGTGAAGATGGAGAATTGAAAGGAAAACCAAAAATCGTCAAACCAGACGATAGAGGTTGTGCGGAAGAAATCGTTGTCGAAGATGAACCTAAAGGCATCAGAGGTAATTCTCATACATATCTACTAGCTGACCCGGCCACGCGTTGCTGTGGCTAACGTTTTTGTCATATTACATTGTTGTAAACTATTTAAGGGGAACGGTAGGAGAACATTAGACATGGGCACCACCATGGCCACCAAACATGGCGACCTTCATATATACAGTGTGGAAACCACTTATGGAATAAAATTCTTTATGTCATTATTTTAGAAAATTATAAAAAATGCCGAGACACGTCAACTTTTGAATTGAGTTGTGCGTTATGTAAACATAAATTTAAATGTACAGGGTGATTCACGCAAGTATGCCATAGTCGGTGTTGTTTTTTTGTTAATTAAACCCTGTATATTTGCATATTTTTGAAATTCTCTAAGGGCCAGTTGTATGAAGCATAGTTAACCTAATGTCTATGGTTAACCCATGATCACAGCTATTAGAGTGTTGTACGAAGCGTAGTCAAGAATTATTTTGGTTAACTCATGAGTTAACTATGCAATTCACTGAACCACCAAAAATGGTGGTTTAACTAAAGTTCATGGAATAAACGTCAAATACTGATGTGACATATCTTATAATTGACTGTCATATACTATAATTTTACAACTTTTTATTGTTTACAATGGAAAACGTGGATTATTTTGAAGAATTAACGGAAGATGAGGATTTTCTAGAAATGATAAGAGAAGTAGAAGAAGGTTTACTTACTTATTTGTATACGACTTTTATACCTTATTGGAGATTTTATACTGGGTTTTAGGTTTAAGGAGAAATGCTCGCATATTTCAAGCAAGAGAAAATAATTTTGAAAAGTGGACGGAAAATGAATTTTTTGATAGATTCAGAATATCAAAAGGCACTGCAAGTATCTACATCATCCAATTTAATTTTTTTATATGGACCACCGCCAGTGCCTTGAGCATAACATTTTTCGTCAGCATACTTTTTCTTTACTCTTTTTTAAATATTTCTATACTTATTTAAAAGCACGTCACTTGTTCGTTGTGTAGTTGCATTGATAGAATTAAATTCTTCAGCCAACTGAAGCCACAAATTTTTCTTATGCCGAGAACTTTCTGCATCCGTTTTCTTACACTCTATAACGTTTTTATACTTAGAAACTAGAGAAATCAACGTCGATTCTTCAAATGCACTAAAATTTGGAGTACGCTTGTTTTCTTTATCTGCCATCTTTCTTTCCACTTCAAAGAGAACACACAAAAAAGTTTTTAACGCTGATATTGGTATTTAACGCCAAGCACGCTTTTGATCATTGACTGTCATCACGCTGTCATTGATTAACGATTTCACAGTATACAAAAACTATGACGATTTTCCAAGTTGGTACCAACAATATTGATAAAATGCTCGAATGTTACTAGAGATTCGGATAACCAACATGAAAATATTAATTTGACCGTGGTTCAACTGACCACAACACGAACACCTTTCGAACAACGATTGATTGATTTGACTATGGTCAACATGTGAACCTGGTTCAGTTGATCAATTGGTCAACTACGTTACATACAACTGGCCCTTAATGAACCGATTCCAACAAACTAAATAATGTATGGTCAATTATGAAGTATACAGGTTGAAATTTTAAAATTAATAATTTATTACACTTGAAATATTGGTAGGTACTTTTTTAAATTAGCTAAATATGGATTTATCAAAAATCTAAACTAACCAATTATTAGACGTATTTGTATATTAAACAAAACCTGCTACGCCCATGAATTTTATCATAAATACCTAAAAATTGCCTAAAAACGCCAATAATTAGACAAAATCGGTAATAATGTGGATTGTTTTCTATTTTGTCAGTTGTTGATGTGTTGACAGTTTATACTGAAAATGTAAAATCTTTGTAAAACACTCTTTCCTTGTCGACAAAACAATGAAATATTTAACTGAGACTCACCGAATTGAGATTTTAATGATGATCCGGTACGGAGATAACTGCAGAAGTCAAGTTGAAGTGGCAAACTTATTTAATCACAGGTATCCCGAATAGCCTAATATTTCACAAAGTACTGTGTCTAAAATTCATGCATAATTCAGAGAACTTGGACATGTCAAACCATTGAAAAGTAAACCACACTTCGTTGAAGATGATGTGAAAGTGGATATTTTGTTAAGTGTCGAAGAGAATCCAACTTCAAGTACACGTCAAATTGCCCGTGAAAATAATGTTAGTCATACAACTGTTCTAAGATGTATTCATAAAGAAAAACTTCATCACTACAAATTAACTTTTGTGCAGGAGTTAACAGAACATGATCCAGATTGTATCCAGATTGTAGAATGGATTTCTGCGAAAGATTGATGAATAAGCTGAACAGAAATGAGATAGCTCTTGGTACCATTCTTTTTTCTGTCGAATCAACATTTACATTGAATGGAGAGATAAGCCGACAGAACTGTAGATATTGGTCAGCAGCGAATCCTAATTGGATGCGTGAGACACATACTCAGTACCCTCAAAAGGTGAACGTTTGGGCCGGTATCATAGGCGACCATATTATTATTGGTCCTATATTTATAGATGGAAATTTGACAAATATTTAAATATGCTTAGAAATGAAGTTATTCCTGCGTTGGCAAACTTATATCCCAACGCAATAGATTCTAGCTTACCGAATGAAAATGTTTGGTTCCAGCAAGACGGGGCAACACCCCATTATGCTTTAATGGTATGTGTGTTTTGGGGTGACATTCACTGAGACCTAAAAGATCTATTGTGCTTTAATGGTAAGAATTTATTTAGATGAAATCTTCCCCAATAAATGGATTGGACGAAGAGGTACTATTGAGTGGCCAGCTAGATCGCCAGACCTTACGCCGTTAGATTTTCAACTGTGGGGTTATCAAGAACAAAGTATATGCAACACAACCAACTAGCATTGTAGACCTCAAAGACAGGATAACTACAGAAATACGGAATATTTCACCTCAAACTTTAAACAAAGTTAAGGAGGAGTTCTATATGAAACTGTGCTATTGCCAACAACTAGGTGGAAAACATTTTGAGCATTTATTTTAATGTATTAAAATCAAATACATCAGGTATTTTATGTATGTGTTTAATAACTGTAAAAATAAAAATTTCAATCTGTATAATTCATGATTGACCATACATTATTTAGTTTGTTGGAATCGGTTCATTAAGAGGATTTCAAAAATATGCAAATATACAGGGTGTTTTATTAAAAAAAACAACACCGACTATGGCATACTTGCGTGAATCACCCTGTACATTTACATTTATGTTTACATAACGCACAACTCAATTCAAAAGTTGACGTGTCTCGGCATTTTTTATAATTTTCTAAAATAATGACATCATGTATGTAGTTTAATTAGAGCTATGAACAACAAAGCACTAATAATTAAAAAGCGCGCTATCTATTGAATACTCACTCAATCCAGTCAACAAATGTCGCCATCTGTTAGAATCGTTTGGAGCTAACAGATAAAGAGAAATAATTTGCAATAAAATAATATTGCGATTCTTAAATTGAGATGTAAGCTATCCTATCTTTCAAGTTGGATCAAACTGCACACAGTGTACAAATTTGATTAAAATCAGTTAAGTAGTTTATGGAGTCCATCGCGGACAAACACGTGACAAGTGATTTATATATTATATTGAGATGAAAGAAATTATATTTTTATTTTTACAGGCCGTAGAAAACCGCTCTACTCTAAAACAGGAACCGGTACAGCACCGAGAAGCATAAAGCCGATAAAAACAGTTACTTCCAATCTCGTAAAAAATGTTACTTCATCTCTTAAATCCGGTACAGCTTTAAAAGCCGTCGTAGGAAAACCAAATAAAAATGTTATCGCGCAAACGCAAAGTAGAGCTTCGAGCGGATATGGTAGTAGGAGTGTATCGAATTCCATATCGCCTAAAACTAGTCCTGCCAGAACGACAGCCAGTTGTAAAAGTAGCCCGAAACATGCGGCTAAAACCACTCCAACTTCTTCAAAAGGTAACAAAACCTTATTTAGACTTTATTTTTGGTTTGTTATTGTATATTTTTTAGGAACTCCTCCTTTGGATCGACAAGGTACGTTCACGAAAGACGAACAAAGTCCGAGTAGTACAGTTTCTTCTACGCCAAACAAACCGACCAGTAAGATACCTACCGTTTCGAAGATTCCATCTTTTGGGTCTAAAGTAGCTTCAAAAATTGCCGTACCGTCTACGGTGTCCAAGATACCCGGTAAACCGCCTATTAACGCCGTTAGGAATGGTTTTACTAAATCAGCCAGTTCCGATAGAGCGATTAAAAATCCAAGAGTGTATAATAGATCGACTAGTGCCGATAGTAGAGAACCGGCGGCTAGAAAAATTCAAGCGAGTCCGTCGAGTCAAAGTTTGAAAGGTGACGGAAAAGTACAGCAAAATGGAGCTGTTAAGAAGTCGTCCATACCGAGCCTTACACAAAGGTAACAAAAATATCATCCTTTTTTCTATTTACTTCTGGTTACTTTAGTCGTATTTCCCGGAGGAATTTTAGGATAATAATATCTGCAGGATTCAGCCTAGGTGAATATTCTCTTCTAACCAGCAGTTGTGCCCTGGGATTCTGAAATACTATACATTTTGCTAATTTTCTTTTTTCATTCTTCTTCCTCCACTTCTTTTAAATTATTCAGATACCCATTTAGGCGACAATGTTCCGTTAGGATAATTCTTAGTGCAGTTTTACTTTGACATATGTATTAATTTGATCTCAACAGGTTGTTGTTGTTGTTGTATTTGATTGTCTAAGGCCTACTATATCTTTCCAATGGATCTCTTTTTTTCTGGCTATCCAACATTATGATAATCCTTTGCCTTTTATATCCTTTGTCAATATTGCACTGAGCACACTTTCTTATGGCGTGAATTTCCGCTTGAGAGATACTTGAGATTTATCCCAATTCGTCAAAAGCAAATTGACGAAACAAGCTGCAGATGGATAGACTGCATGCTAACAAACCGAACGATCTTTTCAACCTTGATGGGTGAAACATTATCAGCCCGGGTTTCAAGGGGGTGTCTTCAAGGAGGAGTCCTGTCTCCTCTAATATGGAAACTTGTAATGGACGGACTGATGAGGAGATTCAAAAAGGAACACCATATACTGTCTTAGGATGTGCGGACGATCCGGCCATCATATTACAAGGCAAATTCAATACTACGGTCAGAGAGCGCATGCAAGAGGCTCTGAACATAGTAACAAAATGGAAAGAAGAGGTGGGTTTAAATATAAGTCCCACCAAATTAGGGATGGAAAGATTTTTCTAAAAATCGATTAGTCGAGCGCCAGATTCGACTTTTATACGATTCCAAATTGAAAGATCAATAATTTTTATAGTTAGTAAATTTATTCATCCAATCGCAATGCCATGAATGGATAATACAATTTTTTCAAATAAAGCACAATAATAGTTGAGAACAAGTATAATAACGTGTCAAGTCAATAATATTTAACAAAAACTGGACTTTTTAGTTTTTTTAGTCACTTAACCGTAAAGTCAAAGTCGAATGTCAAGAATCAATTCTTGATCGACGTCAGAAATTAAAGGTCGACTCCTAAAAATCGACTATTTGACGTGAAAACTCGATTCTCGAGTAGAATCGGAATCGAGCTTACCATCCCTACACCAAATCAAACCTAGTACCCTATACCAAAAGAAAGGACCTGGTGGGATTGAGACCACTATCCCTTCAAGGTACGGAGATTCCAATTGTTATGGATGTTAAATATCTCGGGGTGATTATTGACTCGAGATTAACATGGACCAAACCAACGGAAAAAGTAGCAACAAGATGGGAAACCACATTAATGATGGCAAGACGAACTTGTGGGAAAACATGGGGGTTGAGGTTCAGCAACATCATATGTTGGACCAGAACCAGCTCTTGGGACCACAAAGAAGGTAGCCCGATGGAAAATACAAAAATGGACACAAAGCCAACATAGACTTCAGTGGAGGAACACTCCAAAGCAGGTACACAGTATAACCTTCATAGGTGATACATGTGTAAAACGGGCCGAAGAACTACTGATTATCAGTAGGAATAAGCTAAGAATTATTACAAGTTATCTAACGGGTCATACCCCGGTAAAAGATCACCTGCATAAAATAGGGTAACGGAGACCTCAGCTGCAGACTTTGTGACATGGAGACAGAGACCATAACCCATATCTTATCTGACTGTGAGGCACTGGACTCGAGGAGACACAATCTTCGGAGAAGTATATGACACACGTCCAATGGACCTATAACTGGATGGATGGACTAAATGTTGGAGTAGAGTACAATAAGCCAATAGGCTGCAGTGCTCCCGGCATCACAACGGCTTCCAAAACACACACAAAAAAATCCCAAAACTTTCAGAGTGCTTGGTTAGGTTAGGATTCTTCTATTGCTCTTGAGCAGTCTGTGTACCATTGAATGGCACTCTTTAGAAGTCTGGTATTTGTACCCCATTCCTTCTTGGACTAGTAAGCACACAATTCAAAAGGAATTTACTTGATATTTTTGGCTTCTACTAAAATCATTGACTTTCTCAAATTGTCCGAAGTATTACGAAATTGTTAGTTGTGAATTGATTTTAGGTCCAGCAGTAATAACAATTTGAATTTGAGCGGAAGTTCAGGCAATGTTAAAAAACAAGTAACGAGTAAAATAGCAAACTTATGGAAAAGAATCGAGGACAGTAAGAAAAAAGTTCAAAAACCAGATACTCGAGTATGGATTCAAGCTGAAACGGAAACAGAACCTCCCCGTTTGATTAGGTAATATATTTCTTCTACTTCTGTCACTAAAACCGCATCTAAAACACGCGTTTGACATTCGCAAATCGTCACTTTAAACACTGGTGTTTAAAGTGCGAAAAGTCACATCTTGTTTATCTTTTTTTTCTTGAACGTCACATCAAGTGATAATTTTGCAGTTCTGTCATTTGATTTTTCAATGACACGTCAGTCATTGTATGAATATATACTTTGGCAAGTTTATCTGAAGCCGTGAAAGGAATGCAGTCGAAAACATTCGATATTGCCACGTTTAACTATGAAAAAGCTAAAGTGCTAAGTATGTATAGTGATAATAATTAGAAAAGGGACTTTTAATGATTAACAATATTAACCATAAGATTAAAACGTTAATTCCTTAATGTGCTTGTTTCCTTGTATTTTTTCTATCAACATTATTTATTCGATTTATGAATATTGAAAGATGGGAACTTTTCCAAATTTGTTAGGGGCTTCTTCAAGCTCTGGTAGCGTTGTACGAAAACCATAATTACCACACCCTCCGAATTACATAATTGGTGATTTTTATCGAAAGGCCTGACCAGCTGACTTCTTATTGGTAAACGCGTGAGTGTGTTCTTCCCTATCACATCCTCAATTGACTGGTATTGATTTATCCAGTGGCGTTGGTATTGTCAGTGACCTTTGTATTTTCAGTTTTACTTGGTAAAATATGCGCCATGTATCCTCGCCTCTCACCGATGCCCTGTAGCGCTTCAGATAAACTTGCCAAACTTTAATTATATATATTTGCGAGCGTAGAAAAAGTATAATAAGCACCTAGTGTCAAAATAATCTCTATGCACTCGATTCATAAGGCACTAGAAACGTTTTCGACACTACTTGGTACTTGATATATTATTTTATCTTCTCAACACTGTTAAGATGATGCACATAGAACGATCATCTATAGCTTCTCATTAACAGATCATCAGTTTTTGTAATCCTTGTATTTTGTTGCGCTTAGAACATAAAACAGACTGGAAGGAGTCTTGTCACTCATTAGTTGTATAAGAAAATGCGACGGAAGTCGCCATTTGTAACACCCTAATTATGACTCATTTGTGAAGTTGACGTTTACTGACGTAGATTGTAGGCACGTTTTTTTACATCATTCATTCACCATTGGTTGAATGACGTCAGTCTCCGCTGCAACGACATGTTGGAGTCATTAGTGGCACATAAAAAACGCAGTTATTTAAATCATCTGACCACTGACAATCTATTTCTAAGTTGATTGTTGTTATTAGCAGTTCATCTGATAGTTCCACTTGAAATTTTTTCAATTTCTGACGCTGTTAATAGCGCCGTCAATACCTTGTTACCACATTTTAAAATTATTTTTATTAATTCGTCCATTTCTTTGACTGCTTCAAAAAATCGTTCCTTTTTTTGAGGTTAAGCTGTCATTTTGTGAATCACCAAAGTTATCCACCACCTCGATACAAGGGTGGAGTGGTTTGCAATTTTGGTTGATGCAACAGTAATAAATGAACGCGTCATTTCTTCAATCTACAATCCACCAATGAATATAAAAACGCAGTTGGTCGATTGATGGATCTACTGGTGTATAAAAGAACATGCCTTGTTTATGTAATTTTTTTGGTGAAAATGAGTTTAAACGAAAGTATTATCAGAAGTATTTTTCTATATTCGTATTTTCATTGTTCCTAGACAATATTGTTTGTATAGGACATAGGACAGTTTATAGTTTTATATTTAATAAATTTCAATAAGCTACAATTTTAAAATTTCACATATCCAATACCCTATACAAACAGTACGCCACTGTCAAAACGGAAACGACTATTCGCCATTTGCAACCTCCTACTTGGAGGCAAACTTATTTGGTAAATGCTCCTTCCTGTCTGTTTTATGTTCTAAGGTATTGCGCTACCATTCATTAATTTATTTATTTTAGAAGCAATACGTTTGACAACAAAGACGGTAAGGAGTTGAAAATAAGATGCGATAACGATGAAAATTGTATTTCAAGGCTAGATTCATTGGATGCAGCTGATGACAGCGGAGCGACTGATAGTTTTTAACTTTTTTTATAACCTATCTTTTGAAGGGCATTTTTCTTTGAAACTTTATTGCGGATTTTTTTTTTTCGAAAAAAAAAATGTTTATATTGTAAACGACACCGTGTTCTAAAATCCTGTTTAGAATATGTTGTCTTGTTTGTAATTTGTGTAATTTTGTTTTTGTAGTACGATAAGTTGGTTTAAAACTAACCTATTTTTCGCAGATGCTCTAAATATATAAATATATGTTTTTTTATGTGTAACAGTGAAAATTTCGATTTTATTTGAATGTATATGTCTAGTCGCAGTTATTGAATAAGACTGTATTGTATTTATTAATAGCGTTTATTGTTCCGTGATAATTTAGTGTTAATTTGTATATATAAATAAATAGATACAAAAATTTTCGAAAAAAGTGTAGATGTAGTCATCCATAGTTTTGTAAGATTTGTATTTCAATATAATTTATGAAAAGTGGTGAGCGACTGCAGGAACTCGCTGTTACAGGCTGTTTTTGTCATATTTGTATTTAGATTCTGAACTTGTTTATAATAATAAATATGCTTTAAGTTCAGTCTTTTCTTTCTTCATATTTTAGGATCAATTTTGATGGCGTTGGTTCTACACTTCTAGCAGATCGTTCAAAGAAACCAAAACCCTCAAAATTGACGTTTCAATAAAATATTACCATCTCGCGGCCTATGATTACAGATTACACTTACGCTTACGTCTTATGTTTTACGAATTGCGTATTGTGGTTTATGTGTTAAAAATTCCGTCTTGCGATTTATGTGTTGCGGGTTCCGTCATGCAGCTTATGTCTTGAGGATAACATCTTACGGCTTTTGTTTTATGGATTCCGTCTTGCGACTTATGTTTTAAAGATTACATCTTACGGTGTATGTTTTATAGATTGCGGCTTATGATTTAAGGATTACATCTTGACGTATGTTTTACGGATTGAGTCTTATGTGTTGCGAATGCCAATATATTATGTTTTGTGTAACATTTTGCGCCTAACGTCTTATGGTTATGACTTGCGGGATTATGTTGTGACCAGTGCCGAAGCCTTCAAAAATAGTAAAAAGTGAAAAAAAAAATAATAGTAGGATAAAACCCATTAGAAAAGGAGGGTAATATGATATAATTGAAGAAAAAAATAAATTACGGGCGATCTGAGTTCGGGAAGTGGGAAGGGTTGAGTTTGTAAGGGTAAAAAATCTCGATTTCCGACAAAACTACAAGATCTACGGAAAAAAGTTGAATGGCAAAGTTGTGAGTAATAAAAAGCTCTACAACTTTTGTATTGACAATTTTCACACTTTACCTCAAAATTTATGTGAAAAACATGGTTTTTCAATTTTCAAAAAAAGTATTCTTTTTACGAAATTTCGTGAAAACTTACCTTATTATGTCCCAAATACACTATAATTTATTTGATTTGAAATACTTTTTTTTCACCCTATTTTGACTTAATATCAAAAAAGCACCCTAATTTTCAATTGAAAATTCTCGCGTCAAAATATCAGCTTGTTTCAAAAAGTCGGTGGACTTTTTGTTCGTTGAAATCTCTCCCATTCCCTCTTCCCGAACTTGAATCGCCCGTAATTTATTTTTCTCCTCAATTATATCATATTCCCCTCCTTTTCTAACTGGTTTTATCCTACTATTTTTTTTTTGTTTAAAAAATTATCAACCCTGGTCTATTAGGGTTTTGCGTAGATGAAAATGAAACGAAGACGACTGACTATCTTAAGTAATAATGGTAGTAGTTTATTGGATTTAAAAACTAAAAGCACATACTGACAAACAGCTCAGCAAAAGAAATTACACAGTTTGAAATATATATCTATATACAGAGTTCGGTTATTTAGCTGCCAATGCTCCTCATATAATATCGCTATATTATATGTTGTTGAAGAAAAAAAATTATGCACTGTGGTTCGTCTTCAATCAGATTCAATAAATATGTTAGATAATTTGTGGCATATACCTGAAAGATAACAATAGAAGATTCTGTAAAAACAAACGTTTGGCTTAATCGTAAGAACGTCTATATATTATGTTCGTTTGAACTACTTTTAAACATTAAAAAATGGGACACCCTTTCGCAAGATGAATTTTACTTCGTATCTACACGGAATCTTTTAATACAATAAAACAATGCGATTCCTTTCCTTCGAGAATAAGCTAAATACTTATTCCACTGTTTATAACAACAAATAACAAAAAAAAATACAGAATCTTCTGCTGTGTAAATTTGTTCGATCCGTCTTCTTGGTGTGTTAAAAATTGCGAAAATGCAACGTGTATACCTAAAGAGTTTTTGAAATTAATTCAGAAGCATAAGTCAGTAGCGCACTTCACCTTTCGCTCTCGTTTATTGTACGTGCGAATGAGATTTTCCAACAATGGCATTCCATCGAAAGAAAAATAAACAAATACCAAGTAGTTTGAAAAAAATAATCACAATCACTTCAACATTTTGAAGTACACTTAACAATTACTATATACATTTACAATGAGTTAAAAACTAAAAAGAAAAGAAAAAAATTATTAACTAATCCTAAATTATAAAAAAAAAGTTTGGCGTTAAAAAATTTAGGAACATTTTTGAGATATGTGGAACTAGACTATTTGGTGTGCCAATTTTATATCTACAATTACCTACTGCAACATTGCCAAAATTCTTAATTTTTGATAAATCCAAACCCACAGACCATTTGTTTTAGTAGCGTCATATGCTATCAAATTTGACGGATTCCAATCAAACTGTTAATTTTAGAAAATTACCACGAGGGGACGTTTGGGTGAAAATTGAAGAAGGTAAACAAGAAAAATGGTATAGCGACGCTGTGACAGCAAGCAAAAATTGAAAAAACTAGAATTGGGGAGATTATTTGCAATTTTTTGTTTCCTTGCATACAAAATATATGAACGTTGCATAATGTGAAGTAAATTGTACCAGTTCCACCAAAAAATGTCCTTAAATTATTATAGACAAATGACAAACATGATTTTGAATATAGATCGTCTTCTTAACGCTTGAAATTATTATGAATAAACTTACATTTTTAAACCGGCAGATTAAAAAGCCTGCAAAATCGTTTTTTACACAAAAAGTTACTAAAGATGGTCTTGAGAATCGAAATAGCCCAAGTTAGTTAGGTATTTTGTTGTATTGTATTTATTTATATAATTAATAAACCGAGTAGAGTAGAGTAGAATTGCTTACCCAAGAAATTTAGTAAAATTCAAACGATCGTGCAAGGTTTTTGATCAATAAATGAGTTTTTAGTAGCCAGGTATATATAAATTATGGCACGTTCTTTTCCATAAAAAAAACGTATTCAATTAGATGATTTTAATTCGAAAAAAAAAACAAGGGGTTGTAAAGTAAATAATACAGAATCAGTCTTACTACCTAGTGTCTACACCTCAGCATAAAATATAATCGGTTTTTTTGCTAGCAATGATAAAAATATTAAAAAAATTCACTTAACAATTCAATTCAATTAAAAATTCAGGCATTTTTCAAACAATAATAATTTTGTACAAATTAAAACTTGTACAGTTTTGAGCGTATTTAAAAGGGACAAGCAAACATTGAAATTTTGTTGTTTTTTTTTCTCTTATTTTTTGGGAATCAAACCACAATAATGTTTTTTGTTTTTTATTTCGACGTTTTGGTAGCGTTCCAGCTACCGTTGTCAAGATTAACTAGTAATAAAATAATTTTTGGTCCCTATCTGACACAACTAAAAAAATATGACAACTGGACATTCAATAATATTTTGGAGTTTAAGACTACAAAACTTTGTTGTCAAATTTTATTAAGGTCCATTCATAGTAGATCACATCTCTGGTAAAATGTGAAATAAAATAAAAGACGAAAAATCGAAGAAAGTGCTTTAATACAACTAATTGCAGATCAATGTGTAGCTAGTTGTTCAGCCGAATGTAGTCAAATTTGGTTACCAATGTTAGGAAGAGAAATTTCGAATAATCAATTACCTGCGTTATCAGGATAGCATCATAAGTTTTTATCCAGGTTTTCTTATGATTTATCATTGGAATAGTTGTTAATCGATACACACTTTAATACATAAAATCGTCAAACAACATTAAATCTATCCCAATAAAAACCGTTCCTGGAACGTGCACTTCACTGGATTCCATATCGTTAGAATGTCATAAAATAAAATATTTTATTTCACATTTTACCAGAGATGTGATCTACTATAAATGAACCTTAATAAAATTTGACAACAAAGTTTTATAGTCTTAAACTTCAAAATATTATTGATTGTCTAGTTGTCATATTTTTTTCGTTGTGTCAGATAGAGACCAAAAATTATTTTATTACTAGTTAGTCTTGACAACGGTAGCTGGAACGCTACCGAAACGTCGAAATAAAAAACATTATTGTGGTTTGATTCCAAATAATAAGAGAAAAAATAATAAGTAATGCCACAAGGAACTTACAGAAGATATTGAAATTTTGAGAAAAATCACCAAAAATGACTTTCAAACAAATTTTATGAATTCAATGTTACTTTTATAACCTACCCCGTATATACGATATTTCATAGAGAAAGTCACAATAAATTTCAACTGGCGATTGTATTAAAAACGAAATTAATATCAATTACGTGAAGCATTCCACGAAAATAATTTCGACTTAAAACATTCATTTAGCTGATTACAAAAAGAGTCTAGAGTTGATTTTGTCCCACATTAAAATGAAGAGTATGTCAGGAGCCAAAAGCTTGTAAAATTATAGAGGGGCTAAACTAATTAAGGTACTCACTACCATCTTTATTTTAAGCCACTCTATCATTTTAAATGTTTTTGGTATGAACTCCTGAAACACCCTGTATACTCCTCAAAAATGTAGGTACAAAACTGGGAAGAATTCAATGTGAATTATTTAGCATCGCTATTCAAGAATTAACTTAAACGGTTCGGTGTACACACTACGATCAAAAATAAAAATTCCAAATTAACGAACAAAGTCATACATCAATTTTATTCTCCAAATACAATTTAGCAGCCTAAAGTATATAATTAACTAAAAAATATAGCTTGGTCGATTCAATTTGTCCACCTAAATGGAGGTTGTGTTGTCAGATATTTTCAAGAAAATAATAATAAAGACAAACAATTACAATACCAAAAAACAATCAATTGCACACTTTGTCTAAATTTGTTTCATTATATATACAGTGTATCCCAAAACGGACGGTATAATCTGTATAGTTGGGACATTGTTTTTTAGGGGTTCAGCCTTGGTAAAATCATCTTGAACGTCATTTTATTAATATTGCGCCAACTTTGAAACACACTGCGAAGAAAGATAAACTACGAGAGAAAAAAGAGGACTTTTCATCGATGTCAATTGCTCAAATAGGTACGTTGTTATTTGTTTCAATCCGATTTTAAATAAATAAATTTTACACCAACAAAATTTTTCGGGAAAACGGGAAGTATAAAAATATACCGTTCTTTGTCGCGACTTGGTTTTTTTTAACCGTCGAAGAAAAATCCTCAATTTCCATTTTTAAAAAGATTAAGAAGAGTCAGTCATTTAAATCCACGCGAGCATGCTTGTTTATCTAGTAAGAAAAATAAAAGTTTTTAAAATATCATATTCTTCTAATGAAGTGTAACTCGGAAAATCGCTAACGGTTTTTTTACCGACTACGGTAAATTTTTCAAGGAACCAAAGGAAAATATCCGCAGGCACTAATAATAACAATTTGTATATTTTTTTTTTTCAAGAGATTCGGGAATTTTGTTTACTGAGGGGCGATTTTTTTTTGTAAGAAACGATGCGTTCTACGCCCGCAGATAATATAATAGAAAACAAAAAAAAAAAGGTAAAATGGAAAAAAATTCAAATCGCCAGTCGCTCTTTAGCCATCTTCTTTTGGGGGTGTAAACCAACCTGCAAGACAAAATAAATAAATAAATGTCGCTTACATCTTGTCTACGATAGTTGTCTTTCAAGTGTGAGCTTGGCAATGAGGTAAGGTCTTTTTACTCTACTTTAAAAAATATTGGAATGGGAGTTCCTCGGGGTATTGTTTTGGGAACTCTTATTCATAATAGATGTGAATGATCTTCCAGAAGCTCTATCCACACCAGCAGTGTATTAATTTGCAAATGCCTTGTAATAGAATTAAACCTGATCACGATGTTAATATCAGAGTTGATGGTAAGTAATTCCCTATTCAACAAAAAACTAAATTTTTAGGGGTAAACTCCGTTTCAAGTTATGGTCTGATCTTTCGAGGAAGCTCACTTGCTGCGGAAAGCACAAAAGGATAATCGGGTGTATTACTAGAGTAAGTATCTTACATTTGTGTAGACCTTTATTTAAAAAGCTGCAGTTAATGTCTTTCACAAGTTTATATTTGTATAATCTGGCCATATTTGTCAAACCCAATGGCAATCTACATAGATATGTATAACCTCACAAAAATTAGGTCAGCTAATGAATAAAGAGTTAGTTCTTTGTGTTCTTTGAGAGAGGTGCTGAATTCAGAGCTGTAAGTATTTTTTTTTGAAATTTTAATATGTAGCATTGTTTAATATGTAGCAACGGACCGTTCGGTGAATCTTTTCCCATGTATGAAATTATTCACATACTACTTTTTGTAGTACGTCTCTTTCCTACTCACAGAATCTAAGCCCTCGAAATGAAACCGTTTGTTCCATTTCAACATAATATAACAAACAGAGATAGCCATATGATGAATGTCGGCGATAGGTTTAACACGAATTTGTATAGGTACATTTGTACGTTGACAGACCGAAGACTTTGTTTACATTTTTATTTTACATTTTCATTCGTTTTTTCCCTTGCATGTAAATTTATTTCAAAAACAGTTGTTATAACGCCTAACTTATACCTGATTGTTCGAATTATTGTGATAAGTAAAGATTATTTATCTACTTTTTATTTACTTACTTCTTAGAATATAGAACAGACAGGAAGGAGTCTTGTCATTCATTAGCTGTATAAGAAAAAGCGACGGAAGTCGCCATTTGCAACACCCTAATTATGACTCGTATGTGAAGTTGACGTTGACTGACGTAGATTTTTCACGTCGTTTTTTTGGTGTTTCATGTGTAAAGACATATAATGGCTAGTTGTGCAGCTTGTGGTTATACCAAGACCACAAAAAATATAAAATAACAGCAATTTTTAAACTTCAAGTAAAACATAACATATTTAATACATTTCAATAAGCTACAATTTTAAAATTTTACATATCCCATACCCTATACATATACAAACAGTACGCCACTGTCAAAACGGAACCGACTATTCCGCCATTTGCAACCTCCTATTTTTGGACGCAAACTTATTTGGTAAAGGCTCCTTCCTGTCTGTTCTATATTCTAAGATTTACTTTGCAATGAAAACTTATCTTAAATTGACATTTCATCATGATTCTGGATAGAATTCTATCAAACTGAATTATATGAAACATATTTTGCTTCCACCAATGTTGAAAATATTGACTTAACTTCCTGAAAGACCAGAATTATTCATGAATGATTTTTATTTTTAGAATATGCCTTAAAAAAACGTTAAATTCGCAAGCACAGGAGACGGTTCTAAATGTGTTGGGAGTATTTTGAGTTGGAAAAAAGAAATGGAGGACCTTTGGAACCACTTTCATGTGTTCAAGAGGTAACATAAATATTTATGTGCATGCTTGTTTAGCAATATACTCATCATCAATCAATTTTTTTATGTTAGAGGGTAGCTGCTGCCTTGAAAATATCTCGGCGGACAGAATATGCTATAAAAAAAGGAAAGAAAACAATCCAATGATTTCAAGCCCAGGCACAAGCAGAACTCGTTCTAAATCCAAAACAACTGATCTACCTGAGGGAGCTAAGATGGCAGTACGAGACACATTATATGATATGTACCAACAGAGTAAATATTTATTTATTATTTAATTAAAATCTTTTGGTAAAATGTAGGTGTAGGTATTTTGTAATGAGTATTCAAATCATGGTATATTCAAGAAAAAATTAGGAAAGTATTTATATAGATTTTAGTAGTTTTGTGACTACATTACAATTTGGGTCAACTATTAAATTTATCTTATTTTTGAACAGTCAAGGTTAAAACATAGATGGAATGAACAATCATAATATCATTAAAAACATGGTATTTGTTCTAAATGAATCTCTACTATAATTTTTGATTTTGTTTTAGAGAAGCATGTTACTTTAACTACCTTAAATTGTGAATTAAGGGAAAGAGAAATTGTATCTATTGGCAAAACATCTCTGAACATATTGTTAAAAACATTGGGATTCAAATATAACAAAGATGACAATCGAAGAGCTTTTATGGAGCGGACCAGTATTGCAGCCTTGAGCGCTAATTTTCTACGTGAATATATGGAAAACCTTTCAAGTACTCACCCAAGAGAGCTTGTATTTTTGGATGAAATATGGATCTATTCGAAAGGAAATAAAACTTATTCTTGGCAAGACAACAGCACTAAAATTGTTCGTAAACCAGATGGTTATGATGGTAAACGTTTTATAATTGTTCATGCTGGTTCTACCAAAAGATTTGTCTCTGAAGCCAGTTTATTATTTTGCTCAAAATCTAAAGTAGCTGATTACCATGGAGAAATGAACAATGAAATCTTTATTAAATTGATAAGTACTCAAT
>CAJUYG010000155.1:225571-244107 GCA_910591675.1 Galerucella calmariensis | reverse complement strand
TTTAAAATTTTTGAATTTTTCAGTTATCTATTTGCCCTACTATTTTGTTTTATTTATAATAGTTTTTAATTGGAAATGTGTTATCTATGTCTGACAATAAACACTATTATTATTATTATTGTTAATATTGAAAAGCAATATCAATAAATTATTTTTAGTATCAACCAACAAACCCAGTTACAATTATTCTACAATAGTCTGCACATGAAGTATTTCAATAAATATAAAAGATAAGACAACCACACCATTTTAACAAAGATTATTTACTTACCAGACTAAAATAATATCTATATATATTTTTTCTTACTTTTAAATAATCCTGCCGTTGGTTTTGTCTAAGTCTTTCAAGAGTAGCTAAGTGTTCAACCCCCATTTCATCAGCTTTGGGTCTGTTATCTTCCATTTCCATTGCAAGGTCCTCGTCAGCGTCGCTTTCTTCTTCTCCATCGCTATCACCTATATCTAGATCTGCGTCACTGTCCAAACCTTCATCTTCCATCATGGCTTCATCACCACCGCCACTGCTATTACGTGTACTTATTCTGAAAGAACGTCTGGTTAAAATGATGAGCAATAATTTGAAAATACTTTAAACATTTCAAACTTTTAGCCTAAACAACTCACCGATTAGTGGTTAGTGGATCTAAAATATGCAGTCTATCTAAGTCAGGTGGTTCAGGAACTCCATGTAATCGACAGAGTTCCCTAAGTAGTATTATCACCTGATGAAGGACATGGTTGTCCAAACCTACAGTATTGGTTAATATTTGAACAGCGTTTGATATACTAGTCTCTTCTGAATCTGCAAACCACACTGGTGGGGCTGCAGGATAGGTTTCCTGAAAAAAAAAGTTTAAATACAATGTTTTTCAGCTAAAACATATTTGTATGCTTTGTTCAAGAGTTTTTTTTATCAGATATTGTTGAATTGCTCCAAGCCATTATTTTAGTGGAAAATTTGAACGATAACTTTTTTAAATTTTAGAAGATTTGCACTAAGCTGGAAACAACTTTTGTCAGTTATAAACATATTAATGAAATTATCTTGGAAATGTTGCATTTGCAGAGGTGTCTTTTCCGAGATCCTTTTTGCTTCAAAATAACTAAATGATTTAAGGTGTTGAAATGTACAAACCACATTGTTTTCAGCATTAGCTGTTCTATTACTTTCCTTATTCTGATGATTCCAATACTGATACAAACACAGATTGTAGCTATGACAGAAAACTTCTATTTATCACTTAAAGAAAACACAAGATTGTGTTCTGATAGTAGCAAAAATAATACAATCTATGAGGCTCTGCCCATACTTTCAGGAAAGGTTTCTAATTGACCTTCTGTGTTTTATAATTTGGTTAATAGGTATTTATATTGCATATTGCACTCAATACTACAAAAGTCTGGGATAACTAATATTTTGAATGAAGGTAGTATAAATTACTTTACCATTTAGTAAATAATTCATGAACAAAAAATTATCTTTAGTTTGTAGGTAAACCACATTGTACTTGACATGTGCGTTTTAGAAATACCTATTACTACAACTTTCTCCTTGAAACGTTATTTTAAAAAATATATTTTTATGTTTTTCTCCTACACAATGTATAATGTAGTTAGGCATTTGATGAGTATATGCCTAAAAAGTGTAAATATCCGTAGAGGTTATAAGATTTGAAATAAATTGACATTTGATTGATTTAATAGTTTTGATAATTATATAAGCATTTTATGGATAAAATTTTACTGCTTTTACTGCTTAGTACGTGTTAATTAATTTTTTATTATTGGGTGTCAGCATTATTGACAAAAACAGCTGTATAAGTACATGTACATATGTTAAACGTCAAAAAAACAAGCAAAATAAATCCTTTGTTGAGAGTCTTGCAGAGAGAAATCGAAGGTCTAAGGACCTCCAGCAGAGAAATATAGATTGAAATATGAAAGTAGGCAATTTCACTTACCGTAATATTAGCATGGATCGTATATTCTACAGCGTTCTTTGCAATAAACCTACATGTCAATTCGTCAACACTAGCCGAGATGATCTGAAATCGTTCATGATTTTTCGTAAATACGGATTCTAATGTCCTTATTTCTTGCTTTAATGTATTTAAGCAAGCCATATGTCTCACTAACTAACAATTTTGATAGATTTCCCCCTTTGAAAAATCCTTTACAACACTATTTTTTGTTACTTGAGCACTCCCTACAGATCAAAATGGCTGCTCAATGGCGACTGGCGAGAAGAAAAGATCCAATCGTACGACTTCGGTATGATTCGTGAACCAAGGTTTTCAAAATAATGAGGAGAAACTGGGATTAACGGGATTTTTAATGTGGGATTTGAGGGCATACGGTAGATCAGCAAGTTGACGAAAATGACATATAAAATTAAATGAATAACCCAGAAATTTTGTAATCAATCAATCAAAGACAGCATAAAATAGGTATACGCTTTTTATTTTATTTAGATCAGTATTTAAATATTAATTGAATTTAAATAAGTACTTATGAAATGTTACTGTTATTTGGAAATCAATTACCAATTCAAAAACTATAACAGATAGAAGATGACGACAACCAAGGAGAACTACCTACTGGTATTATTAATAATACATTTTAAATCTTTTCAGTGGTAGTTGTAGTTCTTTACAATGAAATTAGAGCTTAGTTTCAGTGAATCCCATTCTCTCAATACTCCTTAGTTGAAAGTATATAACCATTCTATCATATCCAAAGATCTTTTAAAATGGACATTATTTGTCATAAAGTGTTGCCTATCTGTCTGTATCGTTTTCTTGAATTTAAATATTGACAGAAACAGAAAGTAGTTTGTCTATGTTCTGTGGTATTACCTGGTGTTCCCATAGATAAATAAAAGTTCCTATAATTATGCAACAGTTATCAAGCCAATTCGATGATAGTATTGCCTATCTACGGGTACAATTTTCAACTCATTTGATTCAAGAAAATATTTCCTTAATAACCCGTTGTTTTTTTATGCTGTACTGCCTAATAAATACATTTTATATTAAACAAGTAATGTTGGTCCAACCAAATTATATAATTCATTATTATAGCGGTTAATAAGCACGCGTTTTGGGTACCTACTATTTGAGGTGAAAGTGTCAAGTATTGTACAGAGGGCAAGTCATATAAGAACTTTCACTACTTTGTTATGTACTTTTTTCATAAAACACGACATCAAAGACGGCAGTCAATGGGGATAATTGTTCTAAAAGAATTCATTTAAACTTTTTATACCTACGCTAATTTTATGACACCGAGAAATTTATGAGTATAATATTTGAAAGTTTTAATCTCCACTCTGACTAGGTATCATTTTTTTTTCAACAAAACTCTGTCAACATCTACAAAAATATTGGGCGGGTTTTGCTACCTTGGCTTGGCGATTATATAATTGTTTATTTGGAAATCAAAAATGGTTTAGTTATTCATTTATACAAGCTTCATTTCTGGTTAGTTGAAAGTTGGATGAATGTTTTTTTCTGTTGAGACTTAGGTAACAGTGGTGTTCCTGGAAAAAAACACAAAAGTGTGGCGTATTCAAGGTTAGTTAAAAAGTCGAAAGGACTGTCTTACAAAGGATGTAGGATGTTAGAATTATGCTTCAGCTCTGGCTTCAGTCATACAGAGATACATTCTTGATGCTCTCCGTCAAAATTATTTTAAGCCCAAACAAAATCAATATGGCTATTCAGCCAATGTCAATGCCTTTCAAACGAGATATCACTTGCCATAAGGTCCTGTTTAACATTATTGGCCAGAGTGGCACTGTGACGTCATCTATTACTATTACGTCACCTGTAACCATTCGTAGAGAAGTTTACAACACTTTATTTTCACCCTCCAAATTTTATTAATGTAAGTGTAGCCGTACAAAAGATACGAGGGGGAGGGGACTTTTGAATAGCACTGTATAATAATGGTGGCGTACTGCGTTGTATTATCTTCTTATTTTAATACACTATCAATTGCCATTTGACAATTTTTCTTGGTCACTTGTAACAGAGCGCTATATATTTTGCTTTGTGCCTCTATCATAAATGGGGTTTAGTTGGCACTATTGGCAGTGAAGGGTTATAATGTGAGTTTCATATACTGCATCATTGTAAAACTTTAGTCGTTCTGATTTTACTGAACTTCCGGAAAAATAATATTTCTATCTGTAAGCCAGAGTTAATATAATATCATTGACTAAAGCGTTATCAAATACCATGGGCGCCGAAAGGATCAAATATAGGAGAGGCAAGTAAAGGTAGATTACAACTTCTATATTTTTATTCTCAAAAATACATATATATATGGTTGACTTGAACTAAAACTTAACTCTAATGTTCAAAATATGTATATGCCCTTTTATAAAAAATACATTTGTATGTACATGTACCTTTCTATTGGGAAAAAATAATAGAATATTTCTCCTCTTTTGTGCATACCGATCTATCATTTTTTAAATGATTATGTTTTATTTTTATTCACAAATTCTCGGTGAACACTGAGCATACATAGACCAGAAAGCCTTTCTTCGCACATTGTTGATCTTAGCCAATTTTTTACACGACGAAGGGTACTAAAAGATCTTTCAATTGTTGTTGGGGTAGGAGGTAGAGCTACGAAAATGTTTAGAGCTTTCTTGATGTTTGGAAAAAGTATAGTATTTTGTTCTGGTAAATAATCAAAATCGGATATTCAATTTTCCAGGGGGGGCAAGTGCCCTGCTTTGCCCCCTCTTCCGGCGCCCATGTCAAATACTATACCTGGCTGAGGGTCTGAAACTGACTTACCTGGGTGCCTGGGAACGTTTTGGGTACCTACTTGTGCTGTATGGGTCGTAAGCATAAATATATTTGATACTGATAATATTTTACATGACAATTATTAAGCAAAAGCGTTGAGGCAAAAGCAAATGATAAACGTTGTTCTCTAGTAAGGTCAGCTGGGCTGACCAGTGTTAAATATAAATATATTCATTTTATGTAATAAAATATATAGAAGTTATGATGTACACGTGGTGTGAAGTGAACGAGTTTAAAATCTAAACCTTTACTGTCTTATTAATAAAAATTTCTTACTCCGCCCTTACTCCTAGATTAGTCAGAGACTAGTTACTCTGAGACTAGCGTAGGTTTAAAGAAGTGATACAATTGCTATTAATAAACTCCGACTAAGGAGGTAATAGTTACTCTTTCCTTATTACCGGGTTTTGACATGACTTAAGGAAGATTCACAGTTGTATGGTAGGAATTGACCAATAAAGTGACGTTATGGTGACATCTGTTCTGTTTTTTATTGTGACATCTGTTCTGTTTTTTATTGTGACATGTGTCAGTGCTCTGTTCATTCATTTCAAAAAATCTCATAATTATCTCTCAGTTTGTATTTTGTGTTCAAAGTAGTATTTCCGAATATTCTTCACGCTTTTTATTGTTAATACCTAGTTATATATATTTAGTAGGAGTTCTGTTGAAAAACTCAAATTGAAGGAATCAAAAAAAGGCGTGCTGAGGAGAAATTCCAGATTACTATACAACGCAAAGAACATGAAAAATTTTTGCAACAAAAAGAAATGGAAAAATTAAATAAAAACTGATAAAAAAATTTATTTTTAATTGTCAATAATTTACTTGCAGTTTACACATTTTTTCAAATATATTGTGGAGTCATTTAGAAACAGTTAGTTTCATTTAAAACCATTTAATTTTATAGCTTTCAATTCCTCTTCTAACAATGTTTTTAAGGGATTAGCCCGAATTTTATAAAATTTAATTTTTCTGATCGGACGAATATTTTCTGCTTCTTCCAATTCTTCCATTTTCCTCAAATCTTCCAAATAATAATCCCTTTCTTCCATCGCAAAATAATTACTACTCACTGAACCAAAGCAAATACTTAGTAAATATACATAATTGATAAAAATAAACTAAATAATAATACGAACTGATAATGCAAAAACGACAAACTAAATTTCGAATTAGGATATGACATTTATAATACCACAATTGACAGTTCAACAAAACTAAGGTTATATTTATTCGAAGGTTATTCCGAGCTTAAACTACCTATTTCCATGGATTAAAATTATTACCAAATTTAGTCCCAGACTAACCTCGGAGTAGTCTATTCCTTGTCTAATATGAGTTTATTAATAGCGTATCTGTCAAACTGATGGTTTAAGCATGGAATAAAGTTAGTCTCAGGTTACTCCGTGTTTATTAATAAGACCGTTAGAATCTGTACCCCATAAAAAATAATACAGCGAATCTATTATAATAAAATGTCTATCAAACGTACCGGTACCGGTACCGGACGGTATTCTATAATAAAAACTTCCTATATAATTATTGCGCGTATACCGGGTGTCCCAGGTTATCGACTACAGGTTATATCTCGCTTATTTGACAAGATAATTAATAAATAAAAAAAACTGCATTGAATGGCATTTAAGTACCCTCCTAATAATGGTTTATGAAAAAATATTTTACATTTGACAGCCCTGTGGTCCTCTCACTTTTTATTGGAACTTTAGTTCTTTACGTCAGGTTATGTTTGAGCGAACAGGGGTCGCGACGCAAAAGATCTGACCGTTACGTTACGTTATGTTACGTTGCTTCATTATGTGCCTTGCTTGCCTGCGTGTGCTCTCTCCTGAGTCTCTCTCTCTCTCGTCTACGAAGCAGCGATTCATATGCTTCGGCCTGGAATCGAACCCGGGCCGCCCGCGTGGAAGGCGAGCATTCTACCACTGAACCACCGACTCTATATTAAAATTATATGCAAAGCTGGTATTCGCAGTGCTGGTGATCTACTTGAATTTGTTCGGATAAATTTTCACTATTATTTCCATAATTTTTTTTGCGCGATTGATCTTTTTTGTTTATTTACAGCATCGGTTGTCAGGACGGTAGGTTGTGTTTACTGGTTTCTAAGTTTAACACGTCGGTAAGTGATTTTCTTACCGTTCAGACGTCGAAATAGTATATTAAGTATCAAGAACGGTAAGGGTTGTTTACCGGTCGATAGCAATGTTTGGAGACTGAGCGTAGCGAAGCCTCCAATTTTGCTGGAGACCGGTATTACCTTTAACGTTCAAAATGCTTATACCATTTTTGAAATATTCGAATTTCGAATAAAATAATTTAAATTTCTTCGAAATGAACGAAATGTCAAATGTGACATTTATACTTCTCGATCAGTTTAAAATATAATTTGCATTTTGGTGAAATTGTTTTCATGCTATTTATTACTTTAAATATTGTTCTGTTCGATTCTGTTCATTAAAAAAAATATCAATCTTCTCATTTTTTTTTGTTCCTTTTGTGTAATGAATGAAGTAATATATTATTTAGGCCACTTAAATGTATGTAGGGCTAAGACGTCGGTAAGTAATTCACTTACCGACGTCTGAACGGTAAGTAAATCACTTACCGAGGTGTTAGACTTAGAAACCAGTAAACACAACCTACCGACCTGACAACCGATGCTGTAAATACACAAAAAAGATCGATCGCGCAAAAAGTAACAATTTCACCAAAATGCAAAATATATTTTAAACTGATCGAGAAGTATAAATGTCACTTTTGACATTTCGTTCATTTCGAAGAAATTTAAATTATTTTATTCGGAATTTATTTCAATACTATCGCGCAAAAAGTGGTATAAGCATCTCGAACGTTAAGGGTAATTACAACGTTTGCATGTAGATTCCTCTCGTAAAATTGGACAAAATGATATGAGGATTAAGGGGTCTAGCACATTTACTTTTCGAAATACAGGGTGTTGAAATTTTGAAAACTTGAATGTTTTAATTGGATAACTTTAAAATGGATGGATAAATTGATTTGACATTTGGCAGCTTGTTTTTAAATGTAAAAGGGCATATTTTGATAGAAATAGTGGTTTGTGCAACTAGTGTGGATATGACGGCCATATCGCACGAGGACGAAGTTTGATCACGACGCCGTAGGCGGAGTGCTCAATCGTTCCAGTGCGATATGGACAATCCACACGAGTCGAACAGCATATTTTTTCTACGACCCACTTAAAAAAAAATCTAGAAAATAAAAATTTCTATAAACTGTAATATAACTTCAAATTGAAAATTTAACAATTCAATTTTAGGTTTCCACTTATTTTTTTGTGGTAAACGTACAGTTCTTGCATGTCCAATTTGTATACTGCTACGGTTTCCCTTTTTAAATATACGATGCTGTTATAAGTAGATGTTGCCAGTCGGACTCCCTCATGAAGGGTACCGTACCATTATCTATAATAATGAATATTCTGCTAAATATTTCAAACGTCTACCTGTTGTCGTTATTAATTTTCATCAATTTCCAAGCCGCTGAGATGAAGTACCTGAGACGAATTATAGGAGTAACAAGGAGGGACAGAGTTCGGAATACAAGTATAAGAGAAGAATTGGGGGTTGAACCAATCTTGAAATTTATTGAACAACGACAATTGAGCTGGTGGGGACATATACAACGAATGAGTAATAGCAGACAAGTAAGAAGAATATACGAAGCAAAAACACAGCTAAAAAGACAAAGGGGAAGACCCAGGCAAACATGGAATAAAGAGGTGGGTAACATAATACAACAAAGAGGGAAGACATGGAAAGAAGCAGCTATATTAGCAAAAGACAGAAGAGCATGGAAAACGTTTATATATGAAAATTGAAATTAAATGTAAACCCGACACCTAACGGTAAAAGGGTGTATGATTATATATATATATATATGTTTTCAAAATTTCAACACTCTGTATTTCGAAAAGTAGCTAGACCGCTTAATCGCGCAAAAAAATTATGGAAATAATAGTAAAAATTTATCCGAACAAATTCAAGTAGATCACTAACACTGCCAATACCAGCTTTGCATAGAATTTCAATATAGCATCGGTGGTTCAGTGGTTAGAATGCTCGCATTGCACGCGGGCGGCCCGGGTTCGAATCCGGGCAGGAGCATATTTATTATTATGAATCGTTGCTTCGTAAACGAGAGAGAGACTAAGGAGGCACAAGCACGCAAAAGCAAGGCACATAACGAAGCAATGTAACATAACGTAGCGTAACGTAACTCGTAACGGTCAGATCTTTTGCGTCGCGACCCCTGGTCGCTCAAACATAACCTGGCGTAAAGAACTAAAGTTCCAATAAAAAAGAACTTCTTCACGGGGAATCGAACCCGGGTCTACCTCGTGAGAGTCTGGTTTGCTTGACCACCGAGGAATATGCAAATTGTTTATCTATAACGTCAGATGTATTACATAATTTTTGCTTAAAAGGAACTAAAGTTCCTACCGTGTGTCCCGCGACACGTTCTCCCTTTTTTTAAATGGCACCACCTGTATATTGTCATTAAAAATCACTTGTCGTTCTATTTTGGAATACAACGATAGCACATACTTGGTATTTTTTCCAATAAATAATAACAAAAGCATAAATATTTCATGAAGTATCAATTTCTACTAAAATACCTCTGATGCAATTAAAAATATAACACAGCAAGTGTTCAAAATTATTTCCTGCAGAATCCATGCATGCTGCAAAACGTGTTAAAAGCTTTCTTGCGCAGGCCGTCTGAATCATAGCTGGTGTAAAGCTACGACATGCTTCACGAATGCGCTCTTTAAAATCATAAAATACTTCAACCTAAAATTGTAATCTTGCCTCAGAGCTATGAGCAAGAGAATATTTGGTAAACTTTTGTTGACGCAAGATTTGGCGAATTACTATCAGTCACGATTGATATTTTTTAATAAACAGCTGCATTTTGTGTTATTTTGTCAATTTATTTTTAAAAAAGATAAAATTCTACCTCAATTTAATATTTAAAATTCCCGCTGAAATTTATAGTTTAGATGACTTTTAAAACTGCTGACAACGAAAGAGTTACAATTCTAGGTTGAAGTATTTTATGATTTAGAGCAGGGGTCTCCAAACTACGGCCCGCGGGCCAGGGCCTCTGAATATGCCTTTTACCCTGCCTGCGAAAAATAAAACTACATCCCTAGCACTACAACACATGTAAAAAATTTAGACATTTTGGTGAAAAATGTGAAAAATGAAAAAGTGGCCACCCAGTATAGTTGGCCCATTTGCGTCTAGTATGAGGATCTAATTATTGAGCCCGCAGGCACGCATGCGCATTACATCACGAGTTGAGGTGCGCATGCGTTCATACAGCCTTTAGCCTTTTATTCGATGTGACAGAATGTGACGAGATTGGGACAGAGGCTACTGAGCTCAGAGGTCCTCGGTTCGAAACCGGGTATTTGCATGGGTTTTCTTGTTTTTTTTTCAGTTTTCCATTTCTTATTTTCTGATATTTCTATACATAGTTACACTTTAATCAACCAGGTTTGGGCCTGAGTTTTCTTGTCTTTTTAAGTTTTCTATCTCTTAGATTCTGGTATTTTCATACATAGTTACACTTTGATCAACCAGGTTTGGGCCTGGGTTTTATTGTTGTTTTTAGGTTTTCTATTTCTTATTTTCTGATATTTTCATACATACAGTAGAAAAAATTGACCTTTACCCTGACGTCACTAACAATGAACAGTAGTAAACACTAACTTTATATACCTCATCCTTTTCTACTGACAATAAAAACACATCATACAATATACGTACACTTGTCTTTCAAGCAATGACATACGTTCAGAGTAACTCTTATTACTTCCAAATTTTGAAAAGAGATAGCACCAAAAACGATTAATCGGTTGTATTCATGAGAATTTATTTTGACCTCTTATGACAACTGTCATTATTTTGATACATCGAGTTTTGTTCAAATCGTTCCATCATTTGCATTCAGATAAATTCTATAAAATCGGTTTTTTTCAGAACCTGTTCATTTTATTTTACGTTAAGTACAAAATTTCCTGTTTTGCATTCAATGAATATTTTCAACTTAACCTCACTTCTTAGACGGTGGCTGAACAAGATAAACAAGCAGTCAACGTATTTACGCACACGACAAAGTAATTGTAGCCATTTTTGACTCATTGATTGATTTCGCGAGGTTAGTAGGTATGACGTCAGGGTAAAGGTCAATTTTTTCTACTGTAGCTACAATAATTTTCTCTTCCCCTTTCTCAAAAAAATATTTACAAAATAATAAGTAGGTAGTTTTTTTGGTACAAGTGAGTGTAATAAATGAAATGCGCAAGCGTGCCTGCGGGCTCAAAAATTAAATCCTCCAGCTAGACTGAAGTTAGTTGGCCCTCCTGAACTAGCTATCAGTTTGGCACTAGTGTTGAAAAGTTTGGAGACCCCTGATTTAGAGGATCAAGAACGCATCACGAGCGCATTCGTGGAGCATCTCATCGGAGCGTTACTATGGTCGCGTTCATCTCAACAAAGTTGATCAGGAACGTGCTAATAAAACCATCGACATAATATGTCAAATGTCAATGAATACAACAACAACAACTACTCAATTTTATTTGATATATACGACAATTATGAAATAGATAATACTTCTAGTCATTAAAAAATGGGATTTAATTACAATAATTTGAGCTCCCCACTTTGGAGCATACTATGAAAAGTTGAATTTCCTGACAAACTATATATACAATTTATTAATGAAGTAATAAGTCACCCCCAGCTGTTCACTCATTTTCAGTAGTAATACCCCTAGGGTCTTGATAATACGGAGATAATTTTGTCATAGAGAATGCTGAAAGCGTGTTGCTTGATAATAGCCCAAAGCCGCAGGCCGAGGGCTATTATCTTAGACTGTCTTAGAGCAACACGATTGAAGGATTCTCTACGACAAAATTTTGAGTATTTATCAAGACTTGATAATAGCCCAAGGCCGCAGGCCGAGGGCTATTATCCTTGAGCAACACGCTTGAAGGATTCTCTATGACAAAATTTTGAGTATTTATCAAGACCCGAGGAGTATTCGATAAGATAATTTTTTACTTTGTAGATATCGAAAAATTGATTGTCAATCTGACGCTTAATACTTTTCAATACAAACTTTATTAGTTTTAATAAAAAATTATTCATTTTTATAAAACTACAGTTGTGAAAAGTACAATAATTGGTAAATTAATTGAATCGTTAGATGCAATACCAAATCTTTCCGACATTTTTAATCCAGTTGTCAGTTTGACGTTCAATTAATTTTTAATAAAACATAAACACCAAACTGAAAACACCACATGTAGGGTATTATCGCTGTAATACAGCGGTGATTGGATGAAATTTTACACATGACTTGGAATTAAGTAATTTGATTGGTTACTATATCCAGTAAAAAATTATCAAAGGTAATACCACGAGTGCTTCAAATTTTAACGATAGTTTTTTCTTTTCCACGAAAACTTGTTTATATGGCAAAAATATGAAAACAAACCGATTGATACAATCACGAGTCCGTTAGGACGAGGGATTTTATCTAAATTCGGTTTGTTTTGTATGTTTTTGCCTCAAATAAACAAGTTTGAGTGATGAAAATAAAAAATTATGTGGTAAAATTTGAAGAGCGAGTTGTATTTGGGAAGATTATTTTTTTCATCAATTGTGGAGTGGAATTTTGTATTAAAAAATGTTCAATATTCTCTTAAGTGATGGCACTGAATCGGTTTGTGTTCATTTTTCAATATACTTCGAAGCACTTTTAGTTGTCAATAATGACAAATTCAAAGTAAAATTTTGACGTTTCAATGTAAACAAGGTATTATCGATGAAGAAGCAGAATTATCAGTATAATACCGAATGATTGGCTAGAATAATGTATTGCTATTGGTTAAAACCACCAAAATGTCAGATTTTGACAAGTGAAAAAGAATAATCGCTGTAATACAGCGGTGATTGGATGAAATTTGACACATGACTTGAAATTAAGTAATTTGATTGGTTACTATATCCAGTAAAAAATTATCACTAGTAATACCACTAGAGGTCAAAAAATTTCTGGTTTTAATTTGACCTCGTGTGGTATTCGGTAAGAAAATTCCACACCAAATGTGTTTATTTCCAACAACATCAAATTTCGGCTTCATCAAGTACTTGCAAAACAGAAGGTTTTTCATATAGGTAAACATTAATCATAATGGTCCAAAGAATTTGGAAAACATTTAAGCTTGTAGTCGAACTGAATCAAAATTATCATGTGAACCTATAAAAATTAGATTGTCAAAAAAATATTCTGTCATTATAGACATCGAAAAAATTTCCAGTATAATTCATCCGTTGCCATGGTGATCTGTCAGAAATACACGTTCTGATTGGTTAAAAATTACATGTGTGGAATTTTCACTAAAATACAAACTAAAATATCTCCAAACAAAGACATTTATAATATGTTTCCAGCATATGTCATGAATGACAGTTAATGCATCATCAACCGGTAACGTGTAGCGTATTTTAATTCTGATAGAAAAAATGGCGACTGATACCACAGCGCTCAATCTGATCAGTTAACAAAACACGCGTTCAGCAGGAAATTGATGATCGCTTCAATAGCGCTACGTTGTGATGAACGCGACCATGATTCAGACTGAGCCTCACAACAATTTTAACACGTTTTGCAGCTTACAAAGATTCTGCATTTCAAACACTTGCTGTGATTTTTTGTTCGTTTTTTGAATTACACGCAATTTTCAATGACGATATACAGGCGGTGCATTTGAAAATAAAAAGTGAGGGTAGACAGGGCAGTCGAATGTGAAACATTTTTTTAAAAGTCATTAGGAAGGTACCTTAATGCCATTCAATACAGTTTTTTATCTATTAATCATCTTGTCATATAAGCGAGATATTGCCTGAATACAATAACTTGGAACACCCGGTATATAGGTATACCGAGCTCGGATAACTACAAACCAGTGTTTCATCACTCAGATATTTGTCAAAAGTAAGGTTGTGTAGAATTTTTTTTAACTAAAACTACAGCTTTACTTTACAATTTACACATGAATGAATCGAAAGGTGTTTTCTATGAATAAATAACTGTGAAATCGTAAATATGAGAAATGTTTAGTTATATAACAAACTACATTGTTAATAGCTTCAACCAAGTCACTTAAGCGACGATAAAAAGAACCATCTTTGTACAGTGACTATATAGTGATAGTGTGTCTTCTAGAGACCTCCCGCGAGAAATCCGTCAACTTCAATTTATTCTCAAGGTCCAACTGTGCCCATCGGCCGGACACGTCGCGGTACGTAATGCACGGTACATGGTACAAGGGACTACGGGAGCCGGCTATATGCATTGTAATGTAATTCTCGTTGAATTACTTTCACTGGCGCGCCTAAATTTTAAAATGTAATCATAAATAGTGACTTTTGAATTCCGGCTTTTTTGCTGACATCATCTCATAATTATTTCGGATCGTTAACATTTACGGACGATACATAATTTTTTAGTATTTTGATTTTATACGGAGAAAACTCTTGTTGATTTGTTTGGGGCATAGAGATACTACAGATAGAGGCAACAAGCCAGCTCGGAACCCATCAGTATCTAAGAGAGATAGAAAGTCGGAGGCAGATAAATGCAGAGAAACCTCTAGGAGCGGGTAAACATACAACACTGCTCCTCCAACTGCGCATGACTCAAGACTTTGCCAAATTTAGTAGTAACATAACAATATTGAAATAAATATGTAAATATCAGAAATATAAAACTAAAAAAAAACAAGAAAACCCAGGCCCAAACCGGTTGATCAAAGTGTAACTATGTATAGAAATATCAGAAAATAAGAAATAAAAAACTAAAAAAAAAACAAAAAACCCAGCACCTAACCGGGTTTTGAACCTACGACCTCTGAGCTGTAAGCTCAATACCCTACCAACTGCGCTAATCAGCTCACATTCAGTCACATCGAATAGAAGGTTAAAGGCTGCTTGGACGCATGCGCACCTCAACTACTAAATTTGATGTGGTGGGTGGAGCCGTGTTGTATGTTTACCCGCTCCTAAACCTCTAATCGTCTGTCTCTTTCCCTCTCACCGGGCTAAGACGGACATTCCCACTTACACAGTGTCTTATGGCTAGTTGCCTCTATCTGTATCACCTCTATGGTTTGGGGTGATTATTCAATGAGACCGTGTTGTGATCCATTCTTCTTGAATTAAATGGGATTTGGATTAGACAAGTGCAAAACCTTAAATATCGAGAAGGGTAATATCGTTAACGGAGATGTGTTACTACCCAAAGGGAACATTATAAATGCCTACAAGTATCTAGGATTTCAGAAAGCTAAGCTATTAGACCAAAATCACGCGAAAACCAAAACGAGAAGCCAGTTCTTCAAGGGTAACTACTTTATTAAAATCATAGTTGGAAGCTAAAAATCTTGCCAAAGCAATTAACACCTGCGCCATTCAGATCCTGACATACTCATTTAGAATTCTGAAGTGTGCAGAAACAAAACTGGAAGATATTCAAAGAGCAACGCGTACCATGAACACCAAACACAAATGGCACCACTCGACATCACTCGCCATCAGTTATTAGGACCACACCACCAAGAAAACAGGGAGGGAGGGAGTGCTCTAGCGGACATAGTTAATAAAATTACAAGAGCTAATCGCAAAAACAGATCCAAACCATTCCCCCTTAGATCTTGTATGCCCTGCTAAGAAACATGAAATAGAGGAGTTCAGTCTAAGGTCAGTGTGACCAACAAAAAGTGGTTTTTCTGACAAGAATGACAGTTAAGGTCTACCCTTCAAGATATTAGATTTTTGCATGTTTTTTATCATTGCAAACATCTATATTGCTTTATTAAAATAATGAATACACCCCCGAAGCGTATATCTTGAAGTTTAAAATGACTTTTTAGCTGAATACTCAACATATCGGTGTCCAATAATTCTAGGAACTTCTGGCAAGTCACCATTTCATTTCTGTTATTCAGTCACTATTAATGTCATAGGTCAGTTATATTTATTTTTGTTGATATTCGTTTAATTCTTTATGTCCATTTTCGATTAGATTTTTGTATCATTTCTAATTAGGTGTATCTCTAATCTTTTAATTAGGTACTTTTTCCACTGACATCTGACATAACTAGTGACAGATAACATAAATGAAATGGTGACATGCCGAGAGTACCTAGAATTATTGGCCACCGATATGTTGAGTATTCAGCTAAAAAGTAATTTTAAATTTCAAGATATACGCTTCGGGGGTGTATTCATTATTTTAATAAAGCAATATAGATGTTCGCAATGATAAAAAACATGCAAAAATCTTCTGTTTTGAAGGGTAGACATTAACTGTCATTCTTGTCAGAAAAACCACTTTTTGTTGGCCACACTGACCTTAGACTGAACTCTATTGTTTCAGACTAGAACTTCAATGAACCTTATATCGACAGGGAAGCATCAAATAAATGACACATGTGACATGATGGAACATTATTTCAAGAAACAGTAGATTTGTGATGGCAATTCAAGAACAAGACCTTAAATATGACAATTGTTACATGAAACTATAATTAAGCGAATATTTATACAGCTTAAAATAAATAGGATAGAACGATAGATACTATATCAAAAAATCTGAGTGGTAGCATTACTTTTGAATAAGAGTTTATGAAAATTATTCTTACGCCCATGGATTTGTAATTGACCAAGAATGTATAATATGCTAATTACTTGAAATGATAAAATTACAACTGTCTATGATATTTTCTTAGATACTGAAAGTGATACAGAAGATGTGAATACATGATTTTACCAATAAATTAGTGACTGATACAAATATATTTAAGTATTGGTCATTGGGTATTTAGATTTGCATATAGTAAAGGTCACTGCAGGGGTGAGTTCGAGAACGTCACACTGTTTGAAATTTTGCACTTGATTGGTGGGGGTAAAGGGTGATCGTAGTGCGACGCTCCATCGAATAAGTTCTCGAACGGATGTACCTTTTTGTGGTTGTTAAAGCCCGGTTCTGACGGATAATTCATCAAGGCAACTTCTCGCCGCAACTCGTCTCATATAAAAGTTGCATGAGCGTTCACATCATGTTCATACTATTGCAGCAATTTCTTAGGGAAATACTATATTGTTGCCAATATTCAAAATAGTCACCAAATTTTTATCAAAAGATAACACAATTATAAATGATAAATTTAAAGTTTCAAAACAGCGATTTATTGCTGAATTTTTCTAAAAAGACAATAAATATATGAATTTGGAAGAGGAAGCCATCATGTGCTTGATAATTGGATGTGTCAGTTTACACAATCCACAAAAGCAACAGTTTTTCAGGAGAATAAAGAATCTAATACAAAGCACAAAGCACAGATACAAAGATAACCTCGTAACTGACATTTCAGTTACTTATACCAACAGAAGTTTTAGGTTTGCGTAAAAAAAGTCACTAAAAAAGTTACTAAGTTGCTGCAACTTATGGCATAAAATTAGAACCAGTTCTATTTTGGTGCAACTCGATTGCATTGATAAGTTGTACGGTAGGAACACCTAAACTGCATGCAATTTTGTCGCCGCGATCGAGTTGCAGAGACGAAATTGCACCGTCAGAACCGGGCTTAACTATAACCATACTTTTTTAAATATTATTGTTCAACTTTTAAGTTTTTCTATTTTAAATGTAGAGTAGATAATATGACTAAAAAACGTGTCGCGTTGATTGCGCTTACATTGGGAAAACAGTTGCTTGAAGGGATAGGTACATTCTGACTCAGACAGCGAATCGGGTAATGAAATGGAAATCTCTTTAATATTCGAAATTGAGTCAAAGCTGCAACCGCGGAAAAGAACACATCCAAGGTGTAGATATTACTTTGAAAGAGTTATTCCCAGCTATACTTTTAAGGATTTTCAGATGAATTTTAGAATATTTATAACTAGCCTAGGTCTAACATTAATGAATCTGGCGCCAAGAAACAGAAAAAACAGAAAAATTTTAAAAACCCTTCAGGCACGCAATCTACCACAAATAAGTTTAATAATATTTTAAATTTGAATAGAAGGAAATTAATTTGTTTTTAAATTAAAAATTTAATAAACATTCATAAATTCTAACCACAAAATATTCAAACCAAACTGACAGGTGCGATTTCTAACTGAGTCGGGACTGGTGTAATTTGAGCGACGCTCGAGTGTCGCTCTAAGGAGTTCTCGGACTGTAGGGGAGTACACAATAAGAAGACGCTTGAGAGTTCTCGGACACAAAAATAAGTGAATTTCATACTAGTGCGATGTTCTAGAACTCAGCCCAGGGGACCTATTCTCAGCTGCTGAATGTTGAGATACGCATACGTAATGTTTATAAATGCGAAGGTTCCTATTTTTGAACATTCGCAATTGGTTCGCATGCGTATGTATCATTCGAAATTGCAGCGAGCGGGATATTTTAAGTGAATCACATATACGAATGCGTATTTGCCATACATTACCTCGCTTTTGTATATGTTTTAAACTGTATGGTGTATTAATTGACATATATGTCAATGGGTGTATTACAATTTATTCGTGTATTTGAGTTCGAGTTAGTTTTGTAAGACTTTTCGTCATT
>CAJUYG010000155.1:180965-215571 GCA_910591675.1 Galerucella calmariensis | reverse complement strand
TGAATCTTCCTTAAGTCATGTCAAAATCCAGTAATAAGGATAGAGTAACTATTACCTCCTTAGTCGGAGTTTATTAATAGCAATTGTATCACTTCTTTAAACCTACGTTAGTCTCAGAGTAACTAGTCTCTGACTAATCTAAGAGTAAGGGCGGAGTAAGAAATTTTTATTAATAAGACAGTTAGAGTTAGATAGATAGAGATAGTTAATGGCTGCTTAAGTCTTTTCTGCATGTGTGACACACAACTCTGCTCCGCCCACCAAATAAATTAGTTAAAAAGTTTATGAGAAACGTCAAAATTACAAGTGACAGATGGTGAAAGCCTTCAAAAATCATGGCGTTAAGGATTTGCCGCACTTGGGCTGCTGGTTTCCGTAAGGTAGGCGAAATAGTATATTAAAGTGTGAGAGGATATTAAGGTCTTCAAAACACTTTAGCTAATAAAGTTCCAACTTTATATCTAAATCGTTACAGTATCCTAGTTAAAGTTATCTAGCTTCGCTTTCTGTGCACCGATTTTGAACTTCAAAGTACCGTTATGAAGTAAAAATATGCGTCTTTCAGTAAATTGCTAAATATACAGGGTGTCCCATTACATTACATCTACTGTATTCTGAAAATACGCCACTTTTCTAGCGGGTAAACCGGAAGTACGTCATTTATATAAATGTGTCACAACAAAACTCACGGTCATTTTAAACCTAACTGTGGAAACCGCATCTTATTATCCAGAACCGTTTCGAAGATATAAGCTCTTAAAAACAGTCAGAATATAATGAGACACCCTGTATAATACAGATTGCGAAAAGTCTATTCGAGTCTATTCTCTATATTACAAATCTCGAATTTCTCCCAGGACGCAGACGATATCGTACTCATATCAAAATCGAGAAATGAAATGCAGAAACTAATTAACTTACTAGCAAGAGAAATAGAAAAGATGAAAATGACAAATACAGTTAAAACCAAATTAATGATAGTAAATGAAAAACAGGGGAATAATTACTAGGAATTGAAATGTAATTACAAAACATTAGAAAGAGTAACAACCTATAACTACCTAGGAAGTATTTTAACAGAAGATGGAAAAATAGACGCAGAACTTAATAACAGAGCAAATAAATCAACAAGATTATATTATTCCTTAAATCGAACATTACTAAGCCATAAATACATTGATATTAAAACAAAGATGGAAATATACAACAAAATTACAGTACCAACTAGGTATAACTTATGCCAGTGAGAACTGGGTACTGCAGAAAAAGCATGAAACAAAAATAAATGCAATGGAAATGAAATATTTAAGGAGAATAGCAGGAAAAACGAAATGGGACAAAGTAAGGAACGAAGAAATCAGAAGCATAACTAATCAAGACCCAATAATATCAAATATCAAAAAGAAAGAATTGAACTAGTTTGGCCACCTAGTAAGAATGAAGCAAGATAGAATAGCGAGAAATGTAATGGAAATGGGAATATCAAGAAAAAAACAAAGAGGAAGACCCAGGAGGAAATGGATAGACCAGATTGAAGAAATTGGAAAGAACAAAGGAAAGTCATTAGGAGAGATGAAGGCATTAGCCAGGGACAAAAAAGAAAGAATGGAAAACATGGGTTCAGGAAGAACTCCAATCCGACGCCTGAGAAGGCATAAGGGTAAGAGAAAGAAAGAAAGAAACAAACAAAGAAAAAAAGAAAGAATTTCTCCCAATAAATACGACGTTATCCCGTAATAAAAGTTAAATGCAAAATAAGATAATTATTCCTTAGAAAGTACCAAACATTTTAAATTGGCAACGCTGCTTTCATATCAGATTGGTAGCTGGAACTGAACACACGCCCAACGCTGACTGCACACAATTATTCTTCTCTCTTTTTCAAGTTTTTCTCATCTTTCCCTTGTCGTACTTGTGTAAATCGTATGTCTCGAATATGTATATTACCGTTTAGCGGTTAAAAAGAGACAATCTCTCTATATCTCGGTAATGAGCATAAAGAATTATTATGCAAGTAAATAACAGGCGAAAGAAAAGTTTTGTTTTGTAACGAATTTCGATAAAATTTGGTACGTTAACCTTTATCTAAGCCAGCCAAATGTCAATCAACTTTTATTATTACTCATTATACATCAAGCATTTACCATTCGTTCACGACCTATGCATATAAGTAAGTATTAAAGATCGACTGTGATTACTCAAGTAATCGAAAGAACCATCTTTGTTGGTTATTAATACATTAATATTACTTTTTTGTTATATAACTTTGTCTGTCCATACTTCCTTAAAACATACGTTGTTTTTTTATTTTTCATTCTACTTCCATTGAGACAATTTCTATTACATTTTGTAACATCTATGTTAATAAAAGAATAATGTACTTTTTCTTGAATATTCGGCTAGTTTTCAACTGTATGTCACTATTTCGTGAGTTGGTACCAGTGGTGTTGATATTTAATGACATTTAATAATACGCGCTACGGCATCTGTCGGAAATTACGCCTACTAATATATGTTTCTGTTTTTTCCTCTTCATTACTCTCTATTTTTATTATTCTTTTCACTATCATGCTCTCTTTATTTTGGAATCTAGTGGTGGCTGTGTTATTAGAGCTCTTGAAAATAACGGACACAAGACCATGGGATATGCTGATGATTTAGTCATCATTGCACAATAGGAATACAATATGGCAGTTAGAAATAGAATGCAAGTGGCTCTAGACGTGGTAACAACATAGATATGATATTTAAACAGTGGGTGAAAAAAGGAGGGACTAGAGCCTCTAAGAGAAAGAGGAGAAATTGAGGGAGAGATTGAGTATTTTGGGTCATTATTTGACTCAAAATTTACACTCTGTATATTCCAAGGGAGGATTTCACCAAGAAGGACCTAGTGAAAAGACTGTTAAGCCTGATAAGGGCTACATATACACGACACAACTAAGAGCACAATAAGCCTAAAGGCTGAGATGCCGAGGACTCTAAGCCTCTGACCGGTGGTGTCGAATCAATCAATCAATAAACCAATACACTCTGTATTGGCTATATAGCGGTAACTAAGTAAGCGATGGTTAGACTAGGCAAGGTACAAAGACTTGCAAGTCCAGGCATGAAAAATACGCATTAAGCAACAACCTACCTTACACCTTGTTATACAGGATGAGTCAATAGTCAATACTAGGTATCAATAGATATAGTAATATGAGAGCAGCCCAAACATTATATCAGGGTATCGAGGGTTATAAAAAAGCTGATGAATATGTGAAAAGAGAGTCAGAGGACTCACAGCCTGAACCAGGACAGATTCTTGGTATACCAAAAGCAGTAGTATATTATATAGTGAAATATAAAAATTACTGTGAAAAGACAAATGCATGGGAAAATCTTCTGAAAAGAACCATTCCTGAAAGCTACAGTAGAACTTCTCAAACTGTGCAGGAATCAGGGTCTGGCCATGCAGCAGTAAAGGAACACAAAGTTGTATGTATGTATGAGTGTATTTGGGGTGACATTCACTGAGACCTAAAAGATCTAATGGCCCCCTTGTTTCTACTTAGCTTCTGAGGAGATTCTCAGAAACTAGTAGCTTCTTTAGTTCTATTTCCCGAAAAATTTTTAGGATATCTGCTGGCTTCAACTTAGGTGAATGTTTTTCTTCTATTCAGTAATCTCCCAGGTGCTGAACACACAGTTACTATTTTGCCACTAGGCAGCTCTGAACTATATAGCAAACACTCAGCTTGAACTGCTTGAACAGTACAAACTGGTGAAGGTGACAAAAATGCTATCGAAGAAAAAAATCAAGCTCTCTTTTCATACCTCTATCTCTCCTTTCTATTTTTCTCTTTATTTTATTATCTTCTTCTCGATTTTTCATCTCTACCTCTCTAATTATAAGGCGATATAATATTTTCCTGTCTCTTTATATCTCTTTTTATCTCTGTTCCTCTTATCTTACCTCTCTCTTTTATCTAGCTCTTTAAGATCTATTTATCTTCCTTTTTAACTCAATCTTTTTTTATTCCTCTTCCTTTCTTCCCTTATCTCTTTATGTCTCAAGATCATGCGTTCTTCGGAGGGTTGGATGAGAGAGGCTAGAAGTGATTCACCCCTAATCTCTGATACAAGTGTCCGTAGAAGGGTTGTCCTACCCGACACGGCGCGTCCCAATGGCTGATAGGGTGTCTCCAGAGGGAGTGGGTGGTCAAGGGAGTCGTGCTCTTCGAGAGCTGTAAGAGCCTCATGACCGACCAACCCTCGAGATAAGCAATAAATATGGCTCCAGTATGGGAACCCGAATAGTTGCTCGCGGATCAAAGGGAATAGAGTAGTAAACCTCGATAAAAAACCAGCAGCATAGGGGAGGCAGCTATGTTGTGTGATTGTAGGCAGCGGAGGCCACTGCGGCCGGAGGTAACCGTGACAAAAAGTGTAGAGGAGTAAACCTCGAAAAAACAATCCGTAATCTACGTTGTTAGCAACCGTGACAATGGATGTATGGCTGCGCGAAAGTCAGTCAGTAACGGTGCCTCCGGGATACCTGGTGACCTCCCGGAGTACCCAGCCTTACTACCACAAGCGGGGCTCTGTGGTGGTGGACATTATATTCCCTAGCTACTCGTGGGATGTAGTATGGAGTATGCAAGGAAAGCGGAACAGGAAGCAGTGGAGGAAGAGAGAGAAGGAAATGGAACTTTTGGGAAACCGAGGTTGGTGAAACGAACACCTGATAAGGCGGGAAAGACAAGTGAGTGGAGCGATACTGGGGTGAAAAGGAAGGAGGTATCGCAGAGAGGATACAGAAGGAGAAAGGAAGGGAGGAAGTGAAGAGTGGAAAAGAGGAAGAGAGGGAGGGTGTAGAGAGATTGGAGGAGATGGTAAGGCGACTGGAGAAGAGAATGAAAAAGCTGGATGAGCAGAAGTCGGTGGCAGAGGGGCGGGTCAGGGAATGAGAGAGGTTGAGGAGAGAGGAAAATAGGAAGGAGAGAATGCAAACACAATGGGAAGAGGGGAAAAGAGACTGGGATAGTTGGAAGGAGATTAGAGATAAGGAATGGGAGGATGAAAAGAGGGAGGGAATAGAGGTGAGGGTGGGAAATCCAATGATATGGGAAGAAAAGATAAAAGTGGTATGGGTGACTAAGGAAGACAGTGGAATGGAGAAGGGGATTCAGAAGATGTTTAGGGATATGTACCGGATGCTAGTTGAAAAAGAAGAGGAAATGGAGTGGGTTAAGGAGGTACACACTACGGAAAGAAAAGGTACAAGGGTGAAAGCGGAGGAGTTGATCTGTCGGATGGAGGGTGATTGTAGGGATGAGAAGAGGGTGTTTGATATGATAAGTCGACTGTTTGAGGAAGTGGGGAGCAAGGTCAGCGTTGGACTGCACAGGCTTGAGCATGTGGAGATGGAGGTGCTGAGGAAGATGATCGCGTGGTTGAGGTGGTAATAGAGGCAAAGAAAGGGGTTGAGGTCAGGAGAATTCTGAGGAATGTGGAAAGGGTAACAGGAGCTAGAGCGGTGGAAGCGGGAAGGACAACAAAAACCATTAAGATGGTGGGGATAGATCCGTGTAGTGGAGATGAAGAAAATAGCGGAATTGATTGGGGAAGGGACAATGCTGATTAAAGTGGTGAAAGAGAGGAACGGCATGAAAATGGCGGTGGTGGGGATGAAATGTGAGGAAGCGGAAGCTTTACTAGGAAAACGGGTGATTAAGCTGGACCTAAATAGGGTGAATATTATAGAGGGGAGAGAGGAGGGCAGATGTTTTGGATGTGGAGTGAAGGGCCACCAGGTAGCGGGATGTAAGACAAGGAGAGTGGAGAAGATTAGGGAATGCTGGCTATGTAAGAGCGTGGGCATATGGCCAGAGACTGTCGGCAAGCCTTCCTTTGTAGGCTATGCGGGGAAAGGTGACAAGCCAGGGGAGGCAGATTGTAGTAGGGGACGGAAGTGAGTTGATGTAGACGAAGATGGAAAAAATGGGAGGTACACTCTGGACCTCTCGGAAGGGACGAGTCTGAGCAAGTAGGAGGAAGGAGAAAGCAGACAACGGGAAGAAAAAATGTAGAGGCTAGATGGAGCGTGTTACAGATGAATCTAGTGGAGGGCATGATTGTGAAAGAGAAGGCATGTGAGATGTAGGAGTGATAGAAGGGAGTAGATGACGGTGAGTGTGTGAGGGACCGCCGCCCGCCTTGAAGTATGCTAGGGTAGTGATTCCGAGACGGGAGTAACGGCGAACTTGAGGTGGGTTTGATTGGTAGATATTCCCTTGGGGATGAGTTCAACACTGTCTGGGTACTGGTTAGGACCCATTCGACCATGAGTTTCCCATCTCAGCCCAAAAAAAATAAATGTCTCAAGATCACAAATGGAACTAGCACCAAGACTAGATCGATTGTATATTACAAGGGAGTCAATTGGCCTTACCGGTTGCCCTTACCACACTGCGACCTATAAGGTAGGCTTTCTTAATTTCAAATTTTATTTTCAATATCAATTTTTTAAAAACAGTCTCCAACGGTTCTTCAATATACAAACGATGTGGGAACGAATCTATATTTTTCATTGCATTTCATCGCATTGTAATTATTACTCTTTGTATGATGAATCATCAGTTGCATAACATTAGTAATTCAACAGGACATTGTTGGCGGTACTACTTCCTACGATTGTTAATCGAAATGTCTAGAATAAATATATTATGATGTATAGAGACGAATAGGTATTATAACGGAAATTGAAAATATCCCACAGTGTATAGGTCTATTCGGTGCTGCCGAAGAATATTGATGTATACCTACGTACAGGAGTGTATTTTGTATTCTGTGTTGGATAAATTCAATTTTAACGTTTATGATAGTTCGCAGAGACAAGCAAATTTTTTGAAGTGTAATAATAGTATATTATACACCAAGGTGGTGAAGACTAAGTATTATTATTGACCGAGCACCAAGATTATTTCGCGAGGGGCTTCGCCCCCAGCGGAATAAGGTGTGAGGTTTATGAATGTCTTCACCACCATGGTGCATATACAATTTTTTCCACTACTAGCCAAATTTAAGACAAAAATTGAAAATAATTCACAAACGCACCACGGGGACGGTTTACTCCAGTTTACTCCGTCGTCTGACTGACAAGTACACTGTCAGTTTTCGATATATTATGAGGTGTTATCGATTATTTACTTTTGGCTGCTAAGTAGCAGCTCGTAGTGACTGAATATCGTTCGTTTATTTCCGGGCGTGACTCCTAATCTACCTTCCCCTTGCCCCTTGAGCACATACCGAAAAGTATGAGCTTCAAGCATTAAATATTTGACGTTTCACCGGTTTGACGTTTATTTAAAGGTTAAGATTGGGCCGATTACGATTTAAACCTTACTAAAAATATGCAAAATTATAGGTTTGTTCCAACCATGGAGACTAGACATAAGGAGCACAAACTCTAGCTACGTTCGTTATTTGCATCGTTGCATCGCAAAGGAGACAAATTTTTGGACACGTGATCAAATATTAATCTGAGCAAATTGCTATTAACGAACGGCCCTACCAATCATACATATAAACGAACTTCTAACCTCCTTCATGCCTGTGTCTTTCATTTACAGACTACGCTTTTTTGTTTGATTTTTCCGTTTTAGATTTTATTTTTCATTTTTCACGACTATGTCTAGCCCTAAGGCAATTTTCAGTCGCTAGTCATGGTCAACAAACAGTACGAGATTTATCTAATGACAGCAGTGACTACAACATAACCTCATAACATGACAGATAAACAGATTAATCTTTCTCGTCGGTTAAAATATTCCGAGCAAACAGATTTACATCGGACTGATCTAAGCGAACGATTCAGACTAAAAAAATTAATCCAACGAAAATAACGAACGCAGCTTCTGTATATAAAAAGTGTCCTCGAAATGAGTTAAATTGTGATGGCGCTCGTGTAGCAAATTGGTCTGAAACGTTTAGTTGGAATGTCATGGTAAATTATTTAAGGTTATGTAAATGGAGATGGTTTGTTTATTTTAACTAGGTTACATTTTACGCTTGGTTTTAGCAAATACCAAGGGAAAAATAAGTATCTCGCGTAGCTGGTGCTATGTTTGGTTAAAGGTAAGTTTCTTCAATATATTTATATAATTGTGTTGCAAAATAGTAATGAATAAACAATATTCCTCATATTTCTACACATTATGCACAAATATGTACCCATCAATCACTGGTTTTTTCTGTGGTTTTGAGGATCCTAAAAAATCGTGTTCGTTTTGCTTAAAAGTCGTGACGACTGAGGCGTCACGCACAAGTGCTTGAAGCCCCAATAAACGAAAGCAAAAATGAACGTACTCGTTATGTCATCAGTCATTTTTAGTTTTGCGCGAATTTTAAACTAATAAATGGCATTTATCTTGATGATAGGAAAATATGTTAAAGACATTCTCCTAGGTATCCAAAATTATGCACAAGTTTTTGTTGAACTACTATCCCTGAATTCTCAAAATGTTTGAATTTGTCCATTATTGACCTACGTTAATAATAAAAAAAATTATTAACCACTAATAGAGAAATACAACTTCTCAGTTGGCTAGAAGAAGCAATAATTGTCAACTTCACAGCTAAGTAGTAGTGGAAAAATAATTATTAAGGAACTAGATCAGCACGGGACAGGCAGCTCTATCTATCTCTATCTCTATCACTTTTCCAGGATTACAATAAGCTGTAATCCTGGAAAAGTGATAGTTCTTTGGTACTTTTTAGGGAAATAATAGGTATATATTTAAAACTATACAGGATGTTGTAAGAAAATTATATAAGCCGTACCTGAAAGGTAACTGTTATTCACCAAACTAATAGGAAATTATCTAAAAATGGTTGAACCGTTTTTGATATTTGATTACAATTCTGATCATATGCCTTTTTTAAATGTCACTGTTATATTTCCTATTTTTTTTTAGACAGAATAGAGGTAAATAAAAAAACAGTAGCACGCAATAAATAACTGGTTTAAAATTTGGGAGGAGTCGAATTGTCTCCGAAGACCGGCAGGTAGATTTTTATAAGGACGAGTTGTTTGATAATTTGGATAACGATGTTTTAGGTATATCTAATAATAGAGACAATTGGCGCCAAAAAAGTATATGACGGCCTAACGCAAGAAGCACAATTTGTTACAGTCGACACATCTCAAAAACAAGCTAGTTTTTTTTCATGGAGGCAAAAGACCGTTTCAGCATCAATTTGATAACAGGGGGCGTTACAATTTTAACAGGAACGGTAACAATTTTGGCAGGAAATTTAATAAAGGCAGCCATCGATCAAATAATCAGTCAAATAATGCTTATCAATATAATTTTACGAATAATAATCACTTAAGGGGTAATTATCATAACAGAGATAATAATAATAATAGAAGAGGGAATAGTAATTCTAATAGGGGACCGAATAGTGGATGTAACATATAGTAGTTTACCTAACTAGTGCGGAAAGTGATACTTTTCCGCACGCTATTGCAGATGGCCGAACGACGCTTTAGCGGAGTTCGGCCAGCAATCGCGTGCGGAAAAGTCACTTTACGCACGTGTTAGGTACACTATTTTTTCTTCTATGGATAAATTATCTCTTAGAAAAAGCTGCGACGGTAAAATTGGTTTTGATAACGTAGAGTATTGACTGACGATTATTTTTTTATTTGTTGCTATGTTGATTCAAAGTGACAGATGAGAAATGTCAGATATTTATTATTATTTGACAATCATTTGATGAGGCTTATATCAGCCATTGAAAAATTATTGAAGCGTACGCGTTCCTCTTTATTGAAAATTATAGCAGAATTCTAATGAATTTCTTAATTTTTCAGTCATTTGGTAAACTTGGATATACAAAATACATATTTTGAATATTCAAATGTCAGTATATTCCTCAAATGTCAATAAATTTACTTTCCGCACTAGTGCGGAAAAGTGACTCTTTCCGCACGCTTTTTAGTGCGGAAAAGATTCACTTTCCGCACGTTAGTAGAAAAAATATTTATAGTTATTTATATATGGGTACGGTTACTACCACTGGGATGAGCTGAACTGTCAATATATCAATCATATTAATGTCAGCAGTTACAATATGAGTTTTAATAAAACTACAAGCCAAAAAATGATCCGTAGTTTTTATTAATAAATGCTAACGTCACACATAATAACAACGTTACAGTGGATATTTTGGAGAAAAAAACATAAAAATGTGTAATACAATGGGGGAGTTGAGAAACTCTCGCGACCCACGGCAAGAGAAGGGGACTTAGAAAAAGATTTGAAGCATGTATCTACTTTTGACCCATCTGTTTCGAATTTAGTAACTTTGTATATACATTGTGACCCAAAAGTCAGGAAACGCTCAATTATCTCGTGAATTGTTTGTCCCAATTGTACAAAATTTGGGGATACGGAAATTCCATATTTGATATTCGCAATGTTGCCATATTTGCCGTTTATCTTGTATTATTAGTAACTTTGCTTTTTCAAATTCATCACCCTGTATGTTCAGTCATGATTAGAATCTCCTCTTCAATGCGAGTTCAACCATTATGTAGCCTGGAAGGTCTAAAATATATAAAACATAAGTCTGGAACGCCTATAATTGTAAACTGAAATTTTTTAAGTATCCCCAATAAAAATAATCTTTAGGATTGAATTCCGGTGAACGTGAAGGTCATTCAATTCTACCTCGTTTACCAATCCATCGTCCGGGAAATACCTCATCTAAATAACCGCTAACATTTACACTAAAATGAGCTGGAGCTCCAGCTTGCTGAAATCATATCTGATTAAAATTGGCTCTAAGCAAGTTTCTCAGTGTAGATACAATTTCATTTCTAAGTAGAAGTTTATATTCATTTGACGTTAAATTTCCTTCGATAAAGAATGACCCAATTAACAAAATCACAGCATTCTACATTTAAACATTAAAATTTCTTCAAATCTACACATTTTGCACTGCTTTATGTATTCTATTCTAAATAAAATCGTGTTACATATGTTTGAGCTCGTATTGAATAGGAGATTCCAATAATGACTGTTACTATATAATAATATAAAAGAAACATCAAATCTGGCAACATTGCAAATATCAAATCTGGTATCTACGTATCCCAAAAGAAGGGACCTGGTGGGATTGGGACCGCAATTCCTTCAAGGTGTGGAGATTCCAATGGTTATGGATGTTAAATATCTCAGGGTGATTATTGACTCGAGATTAACATGGACCAAACAAATGGAAAAAGTAGCAACAAGATCTTGGTAAGACGAAATTGTGGGAAAACATGGGGGTTGAGTCCGCGAATGATACACTGGATATACAGTGTAGTGGTTAAGCCCATAATAATGTGATGTTTTTTTCTTATTTATTTGAACTGTTTTTACCGTGGGATAAAATTAGACGCTCACTATGGCTAATTACTATTGATTTATTGAAGAAACACTTACACACTATAATAAACTTAATTTATATACACACTACTTAATGCCTACTAATTTATTTACACTCGGTATAATAATTGTCCTAATTTATCTTCAACACTATTTATACTATTTTACCGATTCACTGTATACTGAACAACTCCCCGACTCCCTCGAAAACCCGCGTATATATAGTCCTTTTTAGCTCTAGAACATTCTTGAATATACCACCTCTGCGTATACTTTATAATTCGAGAACATTCGTGAATAAACCATTGTATTGCCTTGTACTCTTCGAGAACAGTCTGAATATTACCTGCGAAAGAACCTTTCTAGAAAGGTCGCATTCATAGTTTGCGACAGGACCGGCTTCAGAATCAGTGAGTTCGTAACAATAATATATGCGTCTTTAGTCTGGTGGACAAAGACGACACAAAAGAATGCAATGATGAGACTAGACAAGGTGCAAAGACTTGCCTGTCTCAGTATTGCAGGGTGCATGAGAAGCACGCCAACGGCAGCACTAGAAGCCTTATTTGGCCTTCCCCCATTACACCTCGTGATTTAGGCAGCAAAATAACCTGAGCAACAAAATAGTTAGATCAGGACATCATAAGTGGAGCCATTTTAGATATGAAAACAGACTATATAGCCACTAAACTTCTCTCCAGTCCCAAATATGAGGTAGAAATACCTCACAGAAAGGACTGGCAAGACCCAAGCAGACTGAAGCTTCCCCGAGGAGAGACCTGGTACACAGACGGGTCAAAGACTGGGGAAGGGACAGGAGCAGGTGTGTATAGTGAAATGAGAAACACAAGATGCTCCTTTTTACTAGGAGAACATACCTCTGTATTTCGGGCAGAGATTTATGCTATCCTAGAATATGTCAGAATTAACAAATATAGGACTGACACTCATAGGATAAACATACTAACTGACAGCCAGGCAGCCCTTGCAGCTTTAAACAGCCGCAAGGTAACATCCAGACTGGTAGAAGAATGCCAGAAAGAACTGAATGAACTAGCAGATCACATTAAAGTAAGATTAGTGTTGGTGCCGGGACATAACGGTATTTCTGGAAATGAACAAGCTGATGAATTCGCGAGAAGAGGTTCAGCAACAGCATATGTTGGACCAGGACCATCTCTTGGGGACCACAAAGAAGGTAGTCCGAGGACAAATACAAAAATGGGTACAAAGCCAACATAAACTTAAGTGGAGGAACACTCCGAAGCAGGTACACAGTAAAACCTTCATAGGTGACACATGTGTAAAACGGGCCGAAGAGCTACTGAATATCAATAGGAATAAGCTAAGAATTATTACATGTTATTTAACGGGTCATACCCCGGTAAAAGATCACCTGCATAAAATAGGGCTATATAACGGGGACCTCAGCTGCAGACTTTGTGGCATGGAGACCGAGACCGTAACCCATATCATATCTGACTGTGAGGCACTGGATTCGAGGAGACAAACAATCTTCGGAGAAGCCAATGTGCCACCCGAAGTATATGGCACACATCCAATGGACCTATATCGTCTACTCGAAGGTACGGGGATAACTGGATGGGTGGAATAAATGTGGGAGTAGAGTACAATAAGCCAACAGGCTGCAGTGCTCTCGGCATCAGAACGGCTCCCAAACACACACACACAAAAAATCCCAACATAGATGTTTCCCAAATTTTGTACATTTAGGACTAGCAATTTACGAGATAATTGGCCGTTTTCAGACTTTTGGGACACTCTATATATAAAGGACTGTATGTTTACTTTTAGGGGAAGATATCTCAATTTTAAAAATAAATTTTCTTTTTCACAAATAATTAATAAATTCTACAATCAGTGTTACATCGTACTTTTTATAAATGACTATTCAAATTTAAGGCAGGATGTTGTGGTTGAATAATAGTATATTGAGTATCAAGAACGGTAAGGGTTGTTTACCGGTCGACAGCAATGTTTGGAGGCTGAGCGTAGCGAAGCCTTCAATTTTGCTGGAGACCGGTATTACCCTTAACGTTCGAAATGCTTATACCATTTTTTGCGCGATCATATTGAAATATTCGAATTTTCGAAATGAACTAAATGTCAAAAGTGACCTTTATACTTCTCGATCAGTTTAAAATATAATTTGCATTTTGGTGAAATTGTTTTCATGCTATTTATTACTTTTTATATTGTTCTGTTCTATCCTGTCATTAAAAAATATCAATTTTCTTATTTTTTTGTTTCTCTTGTGTAATGAATGAAGTAATATATTATTTAGGACCACTTAAATGTATGTAGGGCTAAGACGTAGTTTACTTACCGACGTCTGAACGGTAAGTAAATCACTTACCGACGTGTTAGACTTAGAAACCAGTAAACACAACCTACCAACCTGACAACCGATGCTGTAAATAAACAAAAAAGATCGATCGCGCAAAAAAGGTATTAACTTCAGGGATATTTGTTACTATGGGTATCCTTTTAAGGGTTATGCATTTCTCTTCGTCGAGAATACAGAATAGTGTTTAAAAGTTATATACTGGTTTTTAATAGCTTAATATGCAAAATATAAAAGAGCACCCTCATTTATATCACGATATATTTTGAATTTTAACAAACAATTTTTAATTTATTCCTCGCCAATCAGTAATTTTGTTTTTCTTATTCCGGTTTTGTTAAAAGGAATTTCTACCTCCCAAAGAAGTTTTTTATTCATCGTGAATATGCATAAATATTTATAAATTCGGTGCAAGCCATCGTGAACCCATAAAATGAACCTACCTCTCATAATTTTACCAAAACATCGAATCCAAAAACTTTGTACTTATTGGTTTTTATATTATTTGTTTCTTCTCAGACATTTGAAATTGATATTTAACTACAATATGCATCGATAATTTTAAACTTCTAATAATAATAAAGAAAACAACTATGTATGTATTATATTCGTTCTACTCTATAAATTCCGCAGTACCTAACTGTTAAACAAATTAAATTTCACTTATTAACAATTTAATTAGAAACTAACTTGTATTAAAATATATTCCTCGGTAATAGATATTTAATTTAAACATATTTTAAAAGATAGGTATAGGAGAGAATGTTAAACATAATGACAATATAACAATCCAAATTCCGTTTGCAAATTTGTTGTATTGTTAAAGTAATTCATTATTGATGTTTGTTCTTAGTTACAAGTTTTTAAATATTAACTAATATTCAATTTATTTGCACACTTATAACTGCACCCAGTAAATTGATTTCTAATTTATTTAAACAACTCAAATATCAACACTACAATATTTTTCTTCACTTCAACACTGAAGCAAAGATTACAGAATAAAAATATAAGATGTTTCTTCACTCGTTCGAATTTATCGCGTAAAGCACCGATGCCGCTGGTGACTGTCTGGTGACTTGGATGGTACAGTACGTCGCTACGCCCTTACTTGCATTTAATTTGACATATTATACGGGACGTCGCCCGTCGAGCGCTGTTATTTTAGAACGGTTTTCATTGGTTGTTCGTGTTTCATATTTATGTTGTATAGATTTTATAAATTTATTAATTAATTGTTGAAATGAACAGAAAGTCATATTAATATTTTTCTCTTTAATAGCAAAGCTTAAACATAAATATTTTGTAATATTTGCTAATATAAAATTACGGATTTATTTTTATAATAAGGATATTATATAAACAAGTACATTAAGCAAGAAAACGCAAAAATTCAATTCTATAGCTAACCAAAGGGGAATTGGTCAGTTCCTTTTGAACGAATTTACTAAATTTTCTTTTCATCATCCATATAATCAATTTCCTTTCAAATATTATGCAAGTCTCTATACCAGAGTCCGTATATATTTTACTCAAAAATGTATATTGAAAGATTTGAAAGACAATAGATTAAATTTAACACATAAACCAAACTTCAAACTTAGTATTTTACAACATTTATAAAAAATTTTAATAAAGGTATCATGCAGCTGCTCCTCTTTTTACTGTTTTAACCTTGTCAATCCAAAAAATACGCGTTATTTAAAAATCAAAATTTAAGATAAGAATATCATTATTCTGGTGGCTAATGAGTTTATTTAATTGAATTTGTGATAAATATCTGCTAGATTATCAATAAGTATCACAAAATTACTAAGATGCTGGATAAAAATGTGAATTGATTCATTTTAAAAACTCAAGTTTATTTTTTACTTACCTTTTCCAATTCATATCCCGAACATTTTTCGAAATAGGTAATTAACTTTTAAAAATAGACCTTTGTGATTAAGAATCCTATTAATTTAAATATATATTTCTCTAATTACCCCTGTATAGCTTAAAATAAATTAAGCTTTTCGAACTTCTCTGGTATCTACCGGTCTCGTTATTGACAACAAAAGCGAGTCGTAAACATAATTTATAAGAGTGGCGTCCGTTTGGGACAGCAACTTGAATCAAACCGCCCTGGAGTGAAACATCTTATATTTTTATTCTGTAATCTTTGAATAAAGTAATAACTCCATAATTCAACGGTTGAAATGTAATTGATTCATTGAGCTAATTGAGATTAAAGGTAAAAAAGGTGTATAAATGATAATAAATTAAACATTTGTATAAAATAAAACTCAAAAAACAATATAATATAAAAAAAAAATTTTTGGCAGAAGTATAAATGAAATTTCATTTATACTACCATTTATACACCTTTTTTACCTTTAATCTCATTTAGATATTATTCCTTGATAATGAACACATAGTGGTTCGAAAGCTCGGATTAAATTCTTAAAAGAGTATACTCTGGTATTATTGTCACATCCCTAAAAAAAACTCCCAATATATAATATATGATATATATATATATATATAACTCGACTAATATGAAAGCTGTAGCTTTCACCAATCGATCCAGGAGAGAATTTTACACACTCCAGTGGATTTTCAGTCTATAATTCCGAGAAATACGGAAGTTAGCCGAAAGCAGTTTATATTAAATATTTCCATACCTACCTTTAGCTTCAATTTTCGACAAAAAAGCTGTTGTTGACATGAAAATGTTCAAAATTCGTCTCAAGGGGTTTTTTGTGACGAGAAATTGACTGCCACGGTCTGTTTTTGCATACAATCATTTTTTCTCCTCCAAATGGAGTCATGAAATTTTCGAAAATCCACTTTTCAAAACTAAAGATACAATACTCACAACTCAACTAATATGATAGATAGAGCGTTCTAATCTTCACTAATCGATTCAGGAGAGAATTTGTCATCTTCCAGAGTCGATAAATTAAAGCATTAAGGAAGTAAGTGTTAACCAGTTTATATCAAATATTCCCATACATACCCTTAATTTCAAAATTCTCGAGAAAAATACTGTTTTCGACATAACAATGCTCAAAATTCGTCTCGGTTGGTTTTTTGGGGCGAAAAATTTACTGATAGTTTTTTTTTGTGGTTATGTGGTTGAATTTTGAGTCGCTTGTTCTCCCGTTTTCAAATATAGTGTAATGAATTTCTCGACCCGACGTATTTTCAACACCAAAAGGCTTGTAAATACCACAAAATCAATTATTTTCAATCGAAATTCCAGGATAGTATTTTCTAAATTCTCGAGGTTATCTAAATTTTCTACGTATTCGTTAACTCTGCCATTCGTTCTAGAACAGACGCGTTCTTGTAATTCGATGTAATTTAATAGTATATTAAAGTTTAAGTGGATATTAAGATATTTAAAACACGCGCGATTTTTATCGAAATCGAAATAGAGCAAGTGTTTTAAAGACCAGTTATCCACGAATACACTACGCTATTTTTTTTATTGGTGCACTTTGAAATTATAAATACTGGTCTATAACTACTACAACAACAAGAAATGGAAATCTTAGATGGAAATAAGAATTGAATGTCAAATGGTTGAATTCGTGATGTATATGATGTATACCGCGTTGTCATGGAAATGAGAAAAGCATAAACTAATTTGTATTTTGATGGAAGTTCAAACTTATTGAGTTCGGTGAATGTCAATAGTATTAATTTAAATACCATTTCCTAAGATTTGAAAAATCGAAATATTAATATTTCAAACAATACCAACGGCACTTTCCATTTTAGTTTATAAATTTGACATTGTTATTTATTGTTGGAATAAAAGTTTTGACGTTACAAACTACTCCTGTCTTATCAATAATAAAAAAATTGTCATTTAGACATGATTTAGACCATAGATTTAGACTTCGTTTCTCGAGTTGTTGATGTTGCCACGGTAACTTTAAAACACGCGCGTGTTTTAAAGTTCGATTTAAACACGCTGAGGCGTGCTTTAAATAGGTAAAATGGTTCACCAATCAAAAAAAATATTTTTCTTATTATTTCCAATAGCTCAGAAGCCTTTTATAAAAAAATATTTATTTAAATGCCGTCGAATAAAATGTATGCAGCTGGAACTTGATAGTTAAAATTGTATCGTCGAAGAATATGAAGAATGAAAAGAATAAATTGAGCGGTTATCCTTGAAGAAGAAATCCGTATTGAATTTGTACCGATCCTAACAGGTTCTCCAGTCACACTGACACGCTGATCTACTGTTACCAAACTCGTTTTAAAAACATAAATATTGTTTTATATTTATTTTGAAATTGTTAACAAAATGGGATACTGAAAATCAATAAAAAGAAAGATAAGAGAAATCATGGAGTACATAGGGATAACTATGAACTAGATAATTATTAAAGGACTTAAAGAGGACCTTGCAGTAACTCAAAATAAACCAAACTAGTTGCTTTTACGATTAGAGGAGTTCTCCTGTAGGGTAGAATACTGATTTTTGGAGAAATAAAAATATCTAAAGATGTTAAATATCTGGGAGGGATCCTTGATTCCAAACCAAATTGGAAGACACACCTGTACTAAATCACTACCAGGTCGACTGCGAATTATGGACAAAAACTGGAAAATACAAGCTTGGTGCCAATTCTTGAAAATGCGTGAAATAATTCGTTAATGAAACTATTCACATGTGAACAAAATAAAGACGTATGTCGGCTATACATATAAATCCAGCAAATCAGAAAAGTGCCTGGGCTGTTGAATACAACCCAATCGAAGAAATGAAAAAAAAATGTTGCTTAGCTATGACAAAGTTTCCTCAACTCACCTCTTTCCTATATCATCCCTAAAAGGTGCTCAGTAAAATTCAGTGTTTTTTTTTTATTTTCAATTGAAGATGAAAGCTTGAAGTTGTATAGTTTCCGTGTTTTTTTTCAACATTCCTTCCTTTTTAGGCAGTAAGTCGATTATAGCTCACCCTGTAGATTGTAATAATTTCATACAGAGTTCGGCAAAATTCCGGGACCGGACAATTGATATCGAAGAAAATATAAATTTTTTGAAAAATATTTTTATACCACGAATTTTACTACAACTCAAACTATAACTTGAAAATATTTTGAAATATACAGAGTGTTCCAATAAAGTGTGGCGTATCAAAGTTATGTTTTTTCTCGGGAACACCCTATATTTTATTGCATTTTCTGATTGCCACCAAAAAATATATTACTCCTTCATAATGGTTCCCTATACCTAAATACAGAGGGTTCCAATTTATGCTGACTTTCTTAAAAATGTGAACATTTCGAAAAAAATTAATAACTCATTGGTATAACAAATTCTAGCAAATTTTCTCTTACATCTAAATAGTTGGACCTCGTTGAATGTATTCTACGATTGAGTACTAAATATCTCCTTACAGGGTGTTCAGAATGTTCAGTTTCATTATTAGATCATTCAATGTGCAGTATCAGGCTTATTTTAAATGGAACACCCTATATTTTGATAATTTATCATATTAAAAAAAGTCCTTTTGTGAATGGTATAAGCACAGTATATAAACCAACCAGTAGTGTATCTCTCATAAATTTCATTCATAAATTGCCAGAGCTTTTTAGCGTTTTAAAATGACTTGTACGTGTTAAATGTTTTTTCTTAAATATTGTAGAACAGTACACTGATGAGTTGATAAAACAATAGTCTTATACAAAATATTTATTGGTTTTTACAATTAAACTGTGGTATAAGGGTGTCCTATACCTAGGTATTATACTTTTCGTGCAATTTATTTTCTTAAATTTTATGCTGAATCGATTTTAAAACATCTGTAATTCTCTCTAAATTTCAATCTAATAATCTTGGCATAGTTATTGTGCGAAACTAAATAGATCATGTTTTTTGCTATCCTATACCCAGTGATTAAAAAGACAAAGCCACTCTCACTATCCACTTAGTCATTTCATGAAATAACAAAAAACAAAAAGTTTATTTTTGCGCGATCGATCTTTTTTGTTGATTTACAGCACCAGTTGTCAGGACGGTAGGTTGTGTTTACTGGTTTCTAAGTCTAACACGTCGGTAAGTGATTTACTTACCGTTCAGACGTCGGTAAGTAATTTACTTACCGACGTCTTAGCCCTACATACATTTAAGTGGTCCTAAATAATATATTACTTCATTCATTACACGAAAGGAACAGAAAAAATGAGATCTATATTTTTTTAATGAACAGAAACGAACAGAACAATATAATAAGTAATAAATAGCATGAAAACAATTTCACCAAAATGCAAATTATATTTTAAACTGATCGAGAAGTATAAATGTCACTTTTGACATTTCGTTCATTCCGAAGAAATTTAAATTATTTTATTCGAAGTTTATTTCAATACGATCGCGCAAAAAATGGTATAAGCATTTCGAACGTTAAGGGTAATACCGGTCTCCAGCAAAATTGGCCTCCAAACATTGCTGTCGACCGGTAAACAACCCTTACCGTTCTTGATACTTAATATACTATACTTTTAGTTGTTAGTTCCGTTTTTATTCATGTTGTATTTTGATGATGATATTTTGTAATAAATGTTATATGAATAAACGTTATTTCAAAAAAAAAATGTTCTTAATATTAATAATTAATCCAATCTTCAATATAACATTCGTATTGTGTGAAACTTTTTTGGTTTTTGTTATTTCATAAAATGTGTCTATTATTGGATTTATTTCAAAATATTTTCAAATAATAGTTTAAATAAATAAATCTTTTCAACACGGTTTTATTCAGTGAAATTGTTATATGTTAAGAAAGTTTCTGCTTGATAAATGTTGTATATTTAACCACCTTTTTTAAAATAATAAACTAGTTAGGTATTTCGCTCGGCGATTCGTTGCAATAACTTTTACCGAAATCAAGTGCTAAATTTTGAATAACCATATTAAACAGGTGATTTGTATACAAAATGCACCAAATTATATAAAATTAGAATGTTCGTCAAAATGTCGAACCTGTGAGAATGGTTTTAGTTTCATAGTTCAGTGATTATTAGAATGAAATATTAAATATTCGAATTGTAGCTTATTGGATACCAAAAAATATTAGTTAAATACAGTACCAGTCTTAGAAACTTTATAGAGTATATTGTTTGAAACCAACAATAAAATTCAGAGGAAATTATTTTTTTATAATCTCTATCCAGCCCTGTGTTAGACGAATTCAAAGGCTATCAGTATAATTCTTTAATTATTTCATTGTATTTATATTTTTTTGTTACGCCACTGATATACCGAGCGTGTTAAAACTTAAACCTGTATCCATCAATAAAATGAAAAGATGTTTGTCAATTTTTATCCGACACACTGTATAGCCTCTGTCTAATCGAACACAACCCATCCAATTAGCATTTCGATACAACCTTTCGAGTTACTTCTTTACATATGACCTTTTACTTTTTTTGTCCTTTTACGTACTCATCAACGAGATATTTCTATAGGTAGGTCAGAAAGTAGGTGCAACATATTTGCATAAAATTATTAAACACATATTTACCAGATACAATTATTATATTTTTTTTAAACGTCCCAATATTCCATAAGTCTTTAAAGAAATGGTTAACTTTTTATCTTCAAATATACTGAAAATATTGTTGTAAATGACGAAAATAAAATATAGTGAAAGTTTGAACTCTTCAAACTTATATTAATTTCTATTTTGCATTTAAATAACATGAAAAAAAATTGTCCCATGATTTGCAATTTTATAGCTCACGTAGGGAGCAATACTGCGAGATGACTGAGATATATTCTTGTAGGAAATTTGTCGCTCTACAAAAAAAGGATCCTATAATTTTTTTATATTTTTACTCTTTTCAAAGTTATTCAAGGTTAAAGTTAAAATAGGAATTTTTTTTCAATCTTTCGACGCTCCCATCAGGTTTATTAAAAAGTTTTATGGGATAGTTTTTGTAGATCGTTCTATTGGCTCTAATTCATCTTCATACAAGTTTCTTATATTTTTTATACAGGGTGTCCCGTATCTGTATCTGTAGAGTAGGGAGGGTGAGTGTGTAGGCTCACAGCACTTAGGCCACATGTGACCCATTGTACATCCTCCCGAGGAGTTGTCCTCCTAGGTCATTGTCCATCCTGTCCTTCTCAGGAAGGTGGACAGGTCACTGGGAGACATCTCCTTTATATCGGCAGGTATAGGCCGAGACTCACCGAACACACACTCTCTTATTAACGATAACTCCGGACACTCGCATAAGACATGCCTGACAGTTTCATCTTCCTGTTCACACATCCTGCATAGAGGTGTGTTCACTAGCCCCATAGTATGGAGGTGTTTACTTAGTTGACAGTGACCAGTCAGAAATCCTACTGTTAAACGTAGGTTTTTCCTGGTCATCGCCAAATATTTCTTCGGCGCCAGCTTCCCAGGGTCGCCCAGGGTGATCCTGGCAAAACTGCATCCTTTGATTCCATCCCATCTCTTAAGGGATTGAGCATGGGTGTAACGTTTGGCTAGTTCCGCAATTCTCGAAGTCGTTAGGCCGTAGGTGTCACTGGGTTCTAGAATTTTTAGACCAGCGGCTACCCTGGCTAAAGAATCAGCAATGCGATTTCCTTTACTCCTGTCGTGCCCTTTAACCCACCTCAGGATAATGTTGTTATCTGCCGAGACGTCAGCTAAATCTTGGTGGCACTCTAGTACTAACCTCGATATAACACGTTGTCTGTTCAAGGCTAATTAATAGGGCTTGTCTACTATCAGTGCAGATTATTATGTTTTTGCCAGAAATTCCTCTTCTGGTTAGTTCTTTTGTGGCAATTGAGATACCAACCAGTTCTGTTTGAACCACGCTGGTATTGTTTCCCATTCCCACTTAATCTTTAGGCTTAGTGCTCTCGAGTAAACTCCACATCCTGAGCCTTCTTTCATTTTTTAACCATCTGTATATATGCGTATTGCATTTGCAGCTTCTGGCTCTGGGTTCTGTTTTATTTGAATTTTGTAGGATTTGTTAAACAAAAACCTGGGTTCAATTGCATCGTTGGCTGCCTGCAGCAGGGGTAGCGCAGTGAGCGCTTCCTGCCATAGGCTCAACCTCAATTGGCCCATTCCTACTTCGGGGTTTACACCAGCCGTGCGCAATCGTACCATGGCCATTAACGCAACCTCCTTGACTTGTAGGTCCAGAGGGGTCAGACCAGTAATTAGTTCCATTGCTGCGATTGGTGTTGTTCTCATGGCTCCTGTGATGTTTAAACAAGCCATTCGCTGTATTTGATATAATTTTTGGATGGCCGTTGCTTGTAGAACCTTCGGTCCCCATGCAATTGCTCCATACGTTAACATGTGTCTTATTATTGCAGTGTAGATCCAGGTGACCACACGGGGCGACAGACCCCATGTGCGTCCCACTGTCCTCCGACACTGCTCATATGCCACATATGCTCTTTTTGCTCTGCTGTGTAGATGAGAGTTCCATGTTAGTTTCCTGTCGAGGGTAATACCAAGGTATTTCACCTCTTCCGAAAAGTTTAGTTTGCTTTTGAAGATTTCGGGAGGTTTCAAACCCGATAAACTTCTTTTCCTGGTGAAAAGGACCATCTCAGTCTGGATTGGGCTATCTATCGGGCGCGTCCCCAGGTGGCGGATAGGGGAACGGCCAAGGGACTGAGTCGCCGGTCCCTTGGTCAGTGGCAGAAATAAGTAGGGTGAGGGGAGCTAAGCCTCCCCAAAATCCTTTGCGAAACATGCCACCGCGGACCAGCCTACCCAAGCTAAGGTGTAAGGAATCGTGCCGACAGTTGAATGGCCGCAGGGTGATATGCGGTCACGAACGATCCCCTTGGGGAACCGGGCGGAACCCCATTGTAATTATCCTTCCTCTGGTAATGCGGGGCTCTGCCAGAGGTGACCAACCCTTTCCTTTCTACTCGTGAGAACACACATGGAAAAAACACGAGGGTGTCCCGTATATAAGTACCGTAAATTAGATGCATGCATAGATCGTTAAGAAATATTCAAAATACCCAAATGCAACTTTACTCTAACTTTCTTAGTTTGTGAGATACAGGCTGTTAAAAGGTACAGAAGAAATACACATTTTATTTCATATCTTCTCGGGGGATGGAAGTACAAATTTAAAATTTTTTGTAGGTTATTGTCTCTTCAAAACACATCAACAGTATTAAAATAGGCCAGTGGCGTGGTACGAGGGGTTCGTAAACTTTTTATTTTCGAAACACCTTGTATTTAGACCTAAAGACTTTTGTATGCAATTCTTTATTGAATGTCCTACATACAAGGGTACTTTTTGTTGAACATACTGATAGAACACTCCATTTTCAAAAATTTTTTACTTTTTATTTAAGTAAGACACTTTTTTAAGTTGTTTTTTCTTAAATAAATTTGTACCTACTTGAAGATCACCTACAAATAATTTAAACACAAACGTTTCTTATGGGTTTGTAATTCATAATTATTTAGGGGAAGATAAAGTGTTGAGAATATATTTACGACTACTACAAATTGATTGTTTAAAAACATTACAACATAAAAAAGTGTCTTACTGCAATAAAAAGTTAAAAATATTGAATTTGGAGTGTTCTATAGAGTTTAACAAATAGTATACCTTTTATGTAGAAAATAAAAAATTGCAGACAAAAGTCTTTAGCTCTTAAAACAGGGTGTTTCAAAAATATGATACAATAAAAGTTTACAAAATCCTCGTACCACACCACTTTCTTATTAGAATTTGACATAATAGGTACTGTTGATGTGTTTTGAAGAGACAATAACCTACAAAAATTTTTAAATTTGAATGTTAGAGAAAAGTTGCATTTGGGAATTTTAAATATTTTTTAATGATATATCATGCCTCTAATTTACAGTACTTATTTACGAGACACCCTGTATATATGAAAAGTTCAAGCTATAACAGTATTTTATTTTCATCATGTCCTACAATATTTTCGGTATATTTAAAGAGAAAAAATAATCGATATTTTTGAAACTGTCTAATGTATATTATACATACATAATTTAGGTTAATGACGAAATTAAGTGAATTAAAAAAAGTACTTTTACTTTAATTTTGGTTATTGTATTGTTTCAAAAGGTTAAAAATAAACAGCTTCTGACCGCAGGATAACCATAATTATTTTCATCCTATTTAAAAATCTACAAATCAAATTCTTTTCTAATAGAAATTTTTTCAAATAATATATCATTACATAACGCGACTTAAGTTCATCTCGCTGGATGAGATCAGAGATGATAGTGAAAGTATTGACTAATAATTACTTTGAAGCCCACAACGTATCATTGTTCATTAATCGTATGCAATGAAAGGTGTGATTTGGTTTTTTTCATATTATTACATCCCTTTGTCTTTATATCATTATCGATACCGAGACTGGCTATACTTTAAGTTCAACTACATTAATCAACTCAATACGAAGGTGGATATTTCTTTTAAAACGTTCACAGCAGACGAAAATACACCTATTCTTTAAAAATTTACATCCATATAGACACACCATTTAAAAATAATTCCAGCTTTTTGGTTTTTCGAAAAGTTATTCAGAAATTTATTCACAGCGATGTACTTCCAATGGAATCAAAAATTTCTATGAACAAATCGACTAACCGCTTAGACAGGAAGTGACTGGAGAGCTTTGTTCCATAGAGAAATCGTATACATATTTGTCTATGGTCTGTTCGTAGAGCAGTCACAAACGGTTGGAAACTGGACGATCATGCGCAGTGAATTAAAACCATTCACTCTGCGCATGAGTCGTCCAGTTTCCAACCGTTTGTGACTGCTGTACCAACAGGCTTCAGATGAAATATCTAGGGAGAACCAGAGAAGACTTATTTATTGATGAGAAATTAGAAAGATTATTACTCTGCACAACACAACATTTATAATAATTCTATTTTTCGTATTTCACATTGTTTCCTAATAGAAAAAAATTACGGGATATTTGGCAAGAACCTCCCTTTCCCTCAAGTGAAATTTGGTTGGTGAGATTCGGTTCAATCCCTTCCCCCTGAACACCTTACGTAATTAATAGACACCCCCTCATCTGCTATAGAAATAGAAAGATAGTCTAGAATTAAATATACAAGATTTCTGATAAAAAATAATTTTCTGGATACAGGGCTAACCAAATGAATAACATCACACCTTTTTATATTTCTTAACAGAACAAATTCAAAGTTAACCACGCACCTGTTATACTGATATATTTTTTTACATAATCCACCAATAAGGATATTGTAAATTCTTTTAAGTGGTTTCGAAGATTAGCCCGAAGAACTAGATCAAGAACAGACCAAGCCTTTTTATTTGACATTACCTTGTCAATTTTATGGTTCATAAAAATCTAGTACTCTTTTATTTTATTCAGCCTTTCAAGTTAAATAATATAGAATTCATATTTCAGTATCCAGATCAAGAAAAATGACATTTTTTTGCAAGGTTATGTCATCATTTCAAGACAGTTATATGGAACTTTTTGTCAGGACGGGAAAAAATAGGTGAAGCCGAGAAAAAGAGAAGATCTGACCATTGGAAAGATCTAGTAGGGCTTATACAATCAAAGATTCTTCCGGGTGACTACAATCTGTTGAGATCAAATGAATACATAAGTCAAAGTAAAACTGCGCTGAGAGTTTTAACAGGGATCCTAACGGGACATTGTCGCCTGAATGGGCACCGGAAAAAACTCAAATTGGTGGAGATGTGGAGATGGAGATGTAGATTTTGTGGCATGGAAGAAGAAACCTCCATCCACATACTTTCCAACTGCACAGCACTTCAGAAACCTAGAGCACAGCACCTGGGAGATTACTTGATAGAAGAGAGACATTTACCAAAGTTAAAGCCTGCAGATATCCTATAATTCCTCAGGGAGATACGGCTAAAGGAGCTACTACTCTCCTCAGAAACTAAGTAGAAGTAAGGAACACAATAGATCTTTTAGGTCTCAGTGGAATTTCCCCCCAAAATACATACATACAAGAGCGGAGGCGATGATGGCAATTCTTAGACTGAAATCGGGAGGCTTGTGGTTCCCAAACAATGTTGGAGAAGGACACACTGATACAACAAAGTAAGGGGAAACAAAGTGTCTCTTATATGGATGCCGGGGGATTTCAGGTAATGAAATGGCGGATCAGTTAGCTAAAGAATGTTCTAAAAGGGACTTGTGCACTCGTCTGTTTACTGTTCTCTTACCCCGAGTTATAACAATATTATTTGGACATGTTTTTCTCATTTGACGTTTGCTAAAAATCCACGTATAATCCAAAACCTTTGGTTTATATAAGTTGGTACATTTTTCCTTCGGATGTTTCATTAGAAACTGTAACATTTTGGATCGTGCGCAGGAAGCTCCATTACAATGTTTCCATTATTAATTTGTTTAAACCCAAAACCAATTTTATGTAACCATGTAACAATGTATGTTATATTGTAGATTAAGTCCATTTTCCAAGGTGCGAGTTGACGCTGCAACTCGAAAAAGTTGCATGCAACTTGGCGTTTTTTTTTTGTTTGGGTCGACGGTCGCATGAATTAGAACTTGCTCTATTTTCGAGCGAGAAGTCGCTGTGGTAACTTTTCTGGTGGATTTTGTCGCACCAACCCAATATTTCTATTGGCTGCTCCGCTCTGGCATTGCTGTTACTGTCTATCAAGTTGGCAACACGTAACGTTTGCCCTATGTCTTGGTGAGTCGCAGCAACAAACTATTGATATGCCGATTGTACTTTTTCTCGCAGCGATTTGTCCCAGCAACAAGTCGCTATACAATTTGACGCAACGTGGAAAATGAGCTTCAGACATTTCTTCTCGGAAACGCTCATGAATTGTTTCTGTCGATACAGACGCTTCTTCCTCCGTACATTTTATGCACCACTTATCGCTATAGTTTTTATTTTAGTAATTTTTTCGTTTTCGGTCAAATAAAACATGGATTTTACCAATTTTTTGAAACATTATTTATCTTTTACTATATAAACCTTGAGACAAAACGATACGGGACGCCCCTGTAAATTTAGTTACTTGTGATAATTGAAATCTTGCAAAGATTGTTAATTTGTTAATGATATCATGTAGCAGCAACGGCCGCTGTGTGTACAGATGAAGGAATCGGATCAAGGCAGTCTTGCTTTTTGGGTGTGGCATTATTATTTGTCGCATTCGCTATAAATACTTGTCTCGGTTAGATAGCAGGAAATGATTTCTATGTATGTAAGTACTTATTTATGTCTTTCGATAAATTTGAATTGCAATTGTTGTTAAATGTGTCTAGGCGAACAGTATTGAGTCTATCCTGTTTTGAATTTATATTGGATAGCTCTTTGTATTCTTGAAATTGGAAAAATTGCATGTCAAACTACGTTTTGTTATTCTTAAAAAAATCTTTGATTTGAATAAAATAGAATCCACCGAAAATGTACAACTAAAAATAAATGCTTGGGGTGAAAAATGTAAGGAGAACAAAAAAATGAAGACTCTACGCGCCGAATTTAAGAGAACAGAATAAAAACTTGATGCACACCTCTTATTCCAAATAGTTCACGAAATTTTTCGTTAAAATCTTAGATTTCTTTGCCCTATTTGAGCTTGCCGTCTTAATAAATAACGAAGTTTTACATAAGTGGATATATCTACATTTCTTTTAATTGCGAAGGTTAACTTCAACATTGAATAATTGGCCCATGATGTAGAAGATTTATTTCATCTTTAAACAAAGGTCTAGAAAGTATGCCTTTACAACATTTTCTGAGAGAAAACTAGTGTTTTTACTCTTGCGATAGTCCATAAAACTACTTCTCCCTTGATTTCAATGGCAATAATTCTACCATAGCAGTATTCACTGCCTCAATCAGCTCTGGAGAAGTCCCAGGAATGGAAAATTCATCATCACTTATCATTTTACTGTTCGGTCCAGGAACCAAACACTCGGGAAACACCCCAAGTATCTTTCAAACGGAAGCTCACGCCACAAGAAAGAGCGCCCAGTTCTATATTGATAAAGGATACAGAAGGCAAAGGATTATCATAATGTCGGATAGTCAAGCAGCTATTAAAGCACTGAGCTCTTGTGTAATCAGTTTCAAAATGGTGTGAGAATGCCTGGACAAACTCAATGAACTGGGCGAGAACAATATAGTCACCTTTTTTTTATTCTGTTATTTAACGTAGGTCTATTTCTGCGACTGAGGCTAATCACCGACGCCGGGAACACTCTACCCCTGACCGGAAATTTGGGCGAGCCCATTAAAGTTCCAGCCAGTGGTAGCGTTCTTTAACGAGCCCAACATTATTGTCTCGGGACTATGCTAGTCCGCTGCAGGCTGTACGGGACCTATACGATGGTTTTCCCTGGCATGGTCACCCATCCAAGTACTAACCATGTTCGACACTGCTTGACTGTAATTATCGCATCAAACGCGTTCCACTACAGTGCTGGGTCGTCGCCCTATAGTCACCTTACTGTGGATTCCAGGACACACTGGAATAGAAGGAAATGAAATAGCAGATGAACTAGCAAAGAGAGGGACTGAAATACCCTTTTGGGGGCCGGAACCCCTTTGCGGAATCAGCTACAATGTAATATTGGAAGAAATAGGTAGAGCCGAAGAATAGAGAAGATCTCACCATTGGAAAGACCTAGTAGGGTTTGGACAATATTGGAAGAAATAGGTAAAGCCGAGGAAAAGGGAAGATCTCACCATTGGAAAGACCTAGTAGGACTTAGACACAAAAAAAAACTAACAAGAAGAAGACGAATAACTGATCCAAGGGAACTGATGCAAGCAGCAGATGATCTAAAAATCCAAAGAAAAGAACTCACCAAGCTAATCAAGGACTCTAAACGTAAACAGTGGAATACACTAAGGGATGAACTAGAGGAAGACGTATGGGAGATGCATACAGGATCGTGACCCGAAAATTCGGACATACTCCATATGACATACCCCTAGAACAAAAGAAAAAAATCGTCAACGAATTATTCCCAAAAAAAGACGATTATTGGATGACGGAAAAAAGAGATAGTAACCCCCCTGTATTCACTGCAGAAGAACTCGAGATAGCCTTGCACGGATTAAAAATGGTCGCGCCCCAGGACCTGACGGTATACCTCCGGAAATCATCAAGATGGTGGGAAGTATTGCAAGCAAATGGCTACTGGATATAATGAATAAATTACTAATACAGCAGAGTGTTCCAGGAAACTGGAAGACCGCAAAATTGGTGCTAATCCCGAAGGGAGGAAGAAACACTGGAAAATATCGGCCAATCTGTCTGCTGGATACGATCAGCAAAACCTTCGAGTCACTAATCAAAAGACGCTTAGAAAAAGAACTAGATGAGAAAGGTGGTATTTCAGACCTCCAATTCGGTTTTAGAAAAAGAAGATCCACAATAACAGCGATTGAAGAAGTCCTCAACACTGTGAGAGAACATAAGGAAATGAAATGGGTCACCCTCATAACGATTGATGTAAAGAACGCATTTAACACCGCATCGTGGCCAAAAATCCTGGAAAACCTTGAAAGGATAAAGATATCGAAATATTTAAGAAATATCATCAAAGATTATCTGTCGGATCGGAAGATAAAAATCGAAGAGGGACAAGAGATGCAGGTAACAGCCGGGGTCCCACAGGGCTCTGTCCTTGGGCCTACTCTATGGAACGTACTGTACGATGGAATTCTAAAGCTATCGTGGCCGGAGGGAGTCAAGGCCGTTGCATACGCGGACGACTTGGCGGTAATAGTGTGCGCAAATAGTCCACAAGACCTAGTGGAAGATGCAAACCAAGCACTGGAAACCATAAGTAAATGGATAGAGAAAAATGACCTCGAACTTGCGCCGGAAAAAACGGAAGCAGTACTCCCAAAATACAAGAGAAAGGACAAACACTTGGTTAGTTTCAAAATGGCAGAAATTCGCATCGAACCAAAAAGAGCCATAAAATACCTCGGAGTAATGCTAGATCAACAAGGCACATACGGCGAACATGTAAAATACGCCATTCGGAAAGCAGAGGCCAGGGCAACAGCCCTGAGTCGACTTATGCCCAACGTTGGTGGACCTAGCAGCAGGAAGAGGGAGATCATAGGAGCCACTATAGACTCCACGCTACTCTACGCCGCACCGATCTGGCACTAAGTCACAGGAATTAAAAAATATAAAGAACTGCTGATTAAAGCACAACGGAAAGCATTACTAAGAATTACTAGCGCATACAGAACAGTCTCCATCAAGGCGGTACAAGTGATAGCCGGAATCCTTCCTATTCACATCAAAATAGACGAAAGAAGGCGGTTGTACAAAAGAGAAGACGGAAGAAAAGAAATTGCAAAAATAGAAGAAAGAGAAATCTCGATAAATAGGTGGCAAAGCGAAAGGGAACTGACGGAAGACGTGGCACAGTGGACAAAGAAGATGATACCAAATATTATAGAATGGTTGGAATACCCTTTCCGCCAAACAGACTTCTACCTGACGCAAGCCCTAAGCGGTCATGGTTCTTTCAGAGCCTATACGTACCGAATAGGGAAAACAGAAGACGACGAATGTGTGTACTGCGGAGAGGCAGATAGTGCATCTCACACCCTATACAAGTGTGCTCGATGGGCACAGTCCAGAGATGTATTGAGAGAGCAAATCGCTAGAGAAATAAGTGAGGAGAATATGATGAGAGAAATGATGAAGTGCAAGGAAAACTACGAGAAAATACACAATTTTGTAAGAACAACAATGAAAGAGAAAGAAAGGGAAGAAAGAGAATACGAAAATTTGGGGTTTATAAACTGAAGTGAACGGAGTGAATGAAAGGAAAGCCGGCGCGTCGTGAAGCTATGTTCGCTAAGAACGGTCCCACGCGCGCCGTCGGAGAAGAGGGTGGGTTTTTAGCTGGTAGGCGGCTGGGCAGCTAGTCGAATCCAGCACACCCGGGACATCTTCCCAGGCGTCTTTAGAAGATTTTCCCACCCACAAAAAAAAAGGACTTAGACACTCAATGAGATCGAATGAATGCCTGTCAAAGTAAAACTGCGCTAAGATTTTTAACAGGGATCCTAAGGAGACGTCGTCCTCTGAATGGGCACCTGAAAATTCTGAAAACAGTGGAGGAAGAATGTAGATTTGGTGGCATGGAAGAAGAAACAAACCTCCATCCACATAATCTTCAACTGCACAGCACTTCACAATCCTAGGGCACATCACCTGGAAGATTACTGGATAGAAGAGGAACATTTACCTAAGTTGAAGCCTGCAGATATCCTAAAATTCCTCAGGGAAATAGGACTAAAGGAGCTACTAGCTACTGGGACTCTCCTCAGAAACTAAGTAGAAGTACCTACCTAAGGGGACACAATATATCTTTTAGGTCCCAGTGAATGTCACCCCAAAATACATACATGCATCATTTTACTTTCGAGAACAATAAAATATAATCATTCCCGTGGAGCTATTAGAATTTTATTAAAGCTTTTTGTGACGAAGTTCAATCATGTTTCATCTTTGGCTTTCTGAAATATTTTGAACATTGAATTAAGATTTTTTTCATGTTTAGTATGTCGTATTCAGGAACAATACAAATTTTGTAAGGACGAAGAAAAATCCATACAGGCATTCGCTATCTAGTCAACCATATAGGTAACTTTCCCAAACATAAGTTAATGCTGAAACGATTTTATTTGTGTTGAGAACAAACAAAATTTTAAAATTCGCCGGTCTCCCGGAGTAAATATTGAACGAAGACTTGGATGACGAACGCAGTGCAATTTTTGTAGGGGGGATCCGCATCTATAAAGAAAGACGAACCACCCGCTAAGAACCCAGTAACTCGCAGTACCGTAAAAAGAAAATACTAGCATGAAGAGGTTCGCGTGTTTGATAGTGCTTAGTGCACTCTACTCAATTGGTAAGGACCTTTATAGTGCTCTTACGTCCTACGCCAGGATTATTGTGATTAAGTGAATAATTTTTGTAAGAAAAAAAAACAGTGTTGGGTGAAAAGTGGGGTTTGTATGATAAGAGTAATTGGTTAAAAAAAATTGCTCCAAATATATACAGGGTGAGGATTCTGGAAAATAAAATTTTGTATTTTAAAATTAATTTTAAATTTAAAAGAAAAATTATATCCGGCTATATTAGCAAATAATAAACTGCACCCTGTATATACTTTATCATTATTATTATTAAATTCGGTTGATAAAACTTTGGAAAAAAGTCTATAAATTTTTTATATTGTACATTGAAATTAGAAATCTTCAATTTTACCTTTAAAATTTATGCTACTGACTAATTGAGCTGAAGTAATAAAATCTATTCAAAACCGAATATTTTAACAAACAATAATTTTACTATAATTTATCCAAAATTTAAATTTATATTCTTTATATTATAAATTGAAAATCTACGCTACTGACTAATTTATTTAGTTTTACTGTCACAATTAATTAATTAAAATATATGCAGAAAAATCAAAATAATTATCAGATAGCCACCTAAAAAAATTTAAACTACAAAAATTTTAAGACAAACTGTATTTGAAGGGTTACCGCGGGATATACGAAATCAAAAGATGGAATAAGAGAAAGATCGTAAAGAAGATCATAAAGTGTGCACTGATGATAGTCCCTGTATGTAAAAATGATTGAACGGACTTTCAGCTACAAAATAAGTTATTAGTCCCGGTATATGGAGATAATACACTTAGTTTCAAAACTTTGCTTTTTTATGTAAAAGATATACAGGGTAGTCCGTAAGTAATGGACCAAAGTAAAATGGAAGATTCTTGGCCTAAAAATATAAAAATCTGACGCAACTTCCTTCCTTATTATAAAATATTTATGATAAAAAAGATACAGGATGGTAAAGTTGGAAAGTCAAAACTGTTTTTCCTCAGTAAATTGAAAGATTTTTGATATGCAAACGTAAAAATTTGAAGATAGGGGTTTTAGGGCTTGGGAAATCATAATATGTTATCCATTCCTATGTATTTTCTAGAGGGCGCCACAAAAGCTATGTTGTTGGTGTAACGATTAACTTATTTATCGTTTACGGTATCCTTATATTTATTGGAAAAAATTAAAACTGCATCATTTTTGCGACAAAACATTCCAATTTACTGAGAAACAACATTTTTGACATTTTAACCTTGCCACCCTGTATCTTTCTCATCATCGATATTTTATTAAAAGAAGTTGCGTCAGATTGTAACATTTTTAGGCGAAGAATCTTCCATTTCACTTTGGACCATCACTTACGGACCACCCTGTATATATTTTTAATATGTATACCCAATTAGTTGGGCTGTTTTTACCATATACTATAAATATAGAATAGGTTTTTATAGACCAATTCAGTGCAAAATAGTCATCGCTCTGGTAGACCAAAAGTCACCAATGAACAACAAAATAGATTCAAAGGATTTCTATTCAGAAAAATTCCCTACAAAGAGAGTTCAGACACGCTACAGGAGTCAGAATATCTTCGCTTCAGATTTGAGGTGTCGTCCCCCAGCTACAATATCGACATGTTCTGCACCGCCTCCAGTGGTCTAAAGAACACATACAGCTAGCTCCCTATACAGTTTTGGAATTCTGTGCTTTTCTGATGAGACCCGAATCTGTGTGAATAGTGACAGCTGAATTCGTGTTTGGCGAGAGCCAACAAAAACTGCACAATTAGCTCATACCCGCCCCACACTTCCTTTCGCTGGTGGCAGGCATTATGGCAGGTGATCAACGGAATTGATGCTCATTGACGGGACTATGACAGGACAAAGCTACATTACACAGGTT
>CAJUYG010000155.1:111669-180955 GCA_910591675.1 Galerucella calmariensis | reverse complement strand
TATGTTTTTGGCAGGCATTATGGCAAATGATCATACGGAATTATTGGAGCTCATTGGCGGGACTATAACGGGACAAAGGTGCATTACACAGGTTTTAGAATCTCATGTGAGACTGTGGCGAGAAGCTGTGGGTGAAGATTTCGAGTTTATGGATCACAATGCCCGCCCACGTAGGACTCGAGCAGTTAATGACTATCACAAGAAATTCGACGTTTGTAGTGACCCAATTGAACATGCCTGAGACATGCTTTCCAAAAATAAAAAATTGTGAGGGGTGACCATAGAGGGGAGAGGGTTAAAGTTATGGCGTCCCCTTTATTTTATTTTTAAAATGACGCATTCAGAAATATGTGGGGTGGGTAGTTTTCAATGAAATGCTCTGTATACGTAACTTTCATGTAGAAATTGGAATTTTTACCATATGTTGTGGATTTATTACTGATTCTAATTTAAATTTCTTAAGCTTTCGTTTTACATGCTCGAGTACTTTGATCTTTTTTTTCTTCTATTTTACGAACGAGATCGAAATCCACTAGTGCGCGATTTTACCAGGTGAAATCGAATCGGACACGCCCTTTTTCTACAATGAATTATTAATATTATCATTTGCATTATGTCGGAATGTGATTCCGTTAACAGGTCAGTTAACTTGTGAGTATGAATTCGAAATTTTCTATTTCAATAATTTTCGTTACATAAGTTTTACGAGGGCTGTTGAAGAATTCAATAAATATTGCCTTTTTACGGAGTCGACCAAAATTATGACAGCCTTTGTATTTCGAAATTATATCGAAATATACATTTTTAAATGTATTTTAACGAGAGAATAAATCTAATATTTAAATAATTGTTTAATAATACAAAACTCAATTACCGAGATATTGAAATTAATGTATTCTAAAAACATATAAACTAATGTAGAGTATAAAATTTCGAGCTATTTTGAACGTTAATTTTATTGGAATCAGGAATAATAACAATTATGACTTCATGCCTTAATTTAACTCCATTACCATTGCACAGAGTTAACTAGAACGGCACTCTCCAGCAATTTGAGAGGTCGATAAAAATCTTATATATAGTACCTACATTCAACAGCCTTCTTGGTGTGCGTCATCGTTTGTGACGTATATCCGGGTTTTCGATATGTCGTTTATTTTTGACATATTGCTAAACTTAAATTTGATAAATAAAATCATCGAATTCGAATTCATAATTACCAGCTTCTTTTTCTCAATGAAAATACTTGAAAACTTTCAAAATGTTGATGTTTTTCGAGTATCTAGGCATATTTTTGTATCATTTAAATAAATATAACAATAATATCAATATTCACTATTCACTATTCATACATAATAATTGACCGTGAACAACAAAGTACAGACCTGACGAGAACTGTCAGTGGGACATTAAAAAAGACGTAAGACACGTTATCGCTACGAAAAGTACGTCTGCATCCTATTTTGAATGATGTTTTTTTTTTACTTTCAAAAAGTATCATGGATTTTCTTAGTTCAGGTAAATACTCATTACACAATCAAGTAACTGTATATATTTTTATTAAATTCCACAGTTTAATTGTGAAGGTTAACCAGTGACTTTATTAAACAAGTTAATCGATTTGTGGTATTTTTCTTAAGGTCAATACCAACAATTCTAAATTTACTGTGTATTACACTTATCTTCTACTTAATATTATTCAATATAGTTACTTAGTAGTGGAAAGTAAGTATAAGGAAAACTAAAATATATGTTTATGAAGAATTTAAATAACTATTGTTAAATAGAAATTAAAATATTTCCACCGACAGCTCAAATGTTGAGATCTGATCATCCTTTAAGAAGTTACAGAACTCTGAAGATGACAGGGAGTTAAAAATAATAATTTATTCGTTTATTAACATCACAATTGCACTTAGTCTGTACATGAGTTCACAAGTAGTACATCTGTTTATTATCTCAGCAAGTAGGTAAGCATTTATGTTCTGAGTCATTTCCAAAAGCCGTTTAAGAATTATAAATAAAAACAATTTCTTAATTTTTAATTTTAGAGACCTATAGTTTGTTAACGAGTGTAGCGAGGCACAAATTTTATAAGTATAAGTACTTAGCAGCTCTAGTCACTTCTCAAGTTTTTGATACGAACTTATGGAACATCCAGTATTTGTATATGTTTGTAGCTCTTAAAATAATTAGAAATATTTTCACAAAACTTTCCCATTCAAAAATATTGAGAATATAAAAAAAATTGAAATTCATTATTATGCCTAATTTGAATATAATTGATGGGACAAATTTCATTAAGCAGTAATTGTTTTTTGGTTGGGTCTAGTGTTGGACTGAGTGAGGACACTCTGAAAGAATCACTATGGAAAAAGAATTGAAATAATGTTACCTTTGTACTATGTAGAAAATACACTGAAATAGAATTATAATTTTTTTTGCGATACCCTGTATATAAAAAAGTTGTAAAATTATACGGTAAATTGCATCATTCTTTATTGGTATCACTTTCTCGATATTTTAAAATATCTTATGGTAATCTTTGTTATATAGATTATATAAGGATTTAACTTAATTAAAATACTGCACCTTATTCCACCTTGTTGTTTACAGCAATATCCTTCATTTTCCATGCTAATTTTATGTAACCAGCCAATTTTGGCAATGAGATTAGCTTGAAAAGTACCGAGCCTCTTTTTTATGGTCTATCTTTACAGACCCAAATTAGTTTGCTTGTAACTTGAAATTATTTTTTTAAATAGTCTACTTCACGTGTAGATACACAGCTTGTTCAATTGAAACCCATCTTTGGTCAGGTTAGCCTTGGAAACAATTGTAATCATTCAACTGACGTTTTCCAACATTAGTAGTGTATGCAAACGTCACACTGATCTGTTTATTTCGTTTATATTTGACAGCGATTATAAGTATTGTGACTTTGAAATGGCGTTTGTTGTTAACAATCTGTCCAAATGTGATAATGCTCGGCCTCATGTTGCCAACGTAGTGAAAGAAAATCTGCAACGAAAGAAATGGAGGATATTAGAGCATCCACCCTATAGTCCCGATTTATCGCCTTGCGATTTTCACATCTTTTGGCAACTAAAAAAGGCGTTAAAAGGTAACCGTTTTCAGTCGGACGCAGAAGTACAAAACGCTGTGAAAGAATTCTTCCAGCAGCAGCCACAAGAATTCTCTAAGCAGGGTATACATCGGTTGGTGAAACAGTGGGATATGTGCCTCAATTGTAGTGGTAGTTATTTGTAACTGTACTTGTCAATAAATTTTACCTGGACCAAAGATGGGTTTCAATTGAACAAGCCTCGTATATTGGAAGAATGCCTACATAATACATTTGATAAAATACTTTTTCTCAGTGTGATTCGAGTAAAGCTGTAAGCATTTATTATGATTTTCAGTGTATGCCAGAGTTAGCTGTCACCTCCAAGACTATTTATTTTTGTCCCTTCAACAGGATTCTCGCCGGGCTTCACTTCTTGTTGTTGTGTGTCACATATACACGCATAGCGCTTTGTCCGACCAGTAATGACACAGCTCCCTCTATCGAACGAGATCCCGATTCCTCACGCTGGCTTTTCTATCTTATACCTATTATTGTTTTTAATTTTTGATAAAAAGACAATACGTTGTTTTCAAACGAAAGACGATTCTCTTGTCATTGATGTGTACAGTTAAGTTGAGCACAAAAGGCAAACAAAATAAAGTTATTGCTGGACTTATTAAAAGCAAACAATAAATGAGTTTGCAGCAACACTGTTTTGTACCCATTCCTTTCCTTCGTGTCATTCCGATAGGAGATACAAAGGAGCAAATAGAGAATTTTAACGCTGATAGAGATCTCAGTTTCATCTTCCTGTTCACACATCCTGCATAGAGATGTGTCCACTAGCCCCACTAGTGTTTCCTTAGTTGACAGTGGCCAGTCAGACAGTCAGAAATCCTACTGTTAAACGTAGCTTTTTCCTGGTCATCGCTAAATATTTCTTCGGCGCCAGCATCCCAGGGTCGCCCAGGGTGATCTTGGCAAGACTGCATCCTTTGATTCGATCCCATCTCTTAAGGGATATCAACTACTATATTCCACAATAATGGAGACAGAGCTCGATAAGTCATCAGTGCTTCCTTTGCATAGAGTCGCCATATCATTCATCCCTTAGCAAAGAGTCAATACAGATCACCAATGTTTCCTAGACCTCTGTTTCCTCTGTAGAACAACAGAGAGATTTCGGTCTAGAGCGAAATAAAATCTTCGAGATAAGAATTAAGCAAGGCTAGCAGAAGAAAGTTTAATACAATCATACGGATATTGAATGAACTATTGATATTTTTGATTGTTGACAGAATCGGGCCCAAATATGTAGGTTCGCCTCTATTACTCAATATTTTTGGTCAAACCTAGCTTATCATATTTATAAACTTTTTTTACTACTAGCTGTGAAGTTGAAACTTATTGCTTCTTCTAGCCAACTGAGAAGTTGAATTTCTTCATTACTGATCAATACTTTTTTCTATTAACCTAGGTCAATAATGGACAAATTCTAATATTTCGAGAATTCAGGGATAGTAGTTCAACAAAAACTTGTGCAACATAATTTTGTATACCCAGGAGATTGTCTTTAACTTATGTGCTGCTTAAAATTAACTACCAAGATAAAATTATTTGAATAAAAATGTCATTAGTTCAAAACTCGCGCTCAACCAAAAATGACTGATGACATAACGAGTACGACAACTGACAGTGTACTTGTCACTCAGACGACGGGGTAAACGCTTCTCGTGCTGCGTTTGTGAATTATTTTCAATTTTTGTCTTAAATTTGGCTAGTAGTGGAAAAAATTGTATATACGCCATAGTGGTGACATTTATAAACCTCGCACCTTATTCTCGTTCAACAATAATAGTCTTCACCACCTTGGTGTACAATATACTATTATCTATCTATGGACTATACCTTAAATCGTGTAGATCGATTTTGTTTACCAATTACTGATATTGTTAACAACTAATAAATTGTTTATAATAAATATCAACGTTGGTGCTGACATTTTAACCTATCTCACGGCAATTTAAAATAATCAAGGTAGTAGGTATTGAAAATGAAAGTGGAATCCGAGAATTACGAATTATTATAGCATTCTCGAGACAAGGCGACCAACACATACACGCACTCACACACACACGTATTACGACATCACCAGCTTCAGAAAGTTGCAAGGACCAGTTTTTTTTCACGAGAAAACTGTCAAGAGATGTGTGCTACTTTTCGGTCTTTAACCTGCAATGCAGTAGGTACTTTTTGTGTTGCGTAAAATGGGAGGAATAATTCCAACAGAGTCTTCCACTAACGGTCGACTATGCTGGCGCGCACTATTTTTTTTACAAGTGTAATGAATTCAACTAGAAGAAAAAAAATTTCATTTCTATTTTTGGAAAGACATTTCTTGTAAAGCCGTTTTGTTGTCATTGCTTTATAGGTTTTTGTTTGCCTTAAGTCTGGTAACTCCTTCCATATCATAGCTCTGAGTCAATGAACTGAGACTGGTGTTCTTTCCCGGCGAGTTGGTCCACTACTTGAGCGATTCACCAGTATGTGGATTGAGTTTCCTTCTTCAATACCACAGAACCTACACTCTTTTCCCTCCACCATTTCGAGCTTTTTCAGGTGCCCACTCAGACGACAATGTCCCGTTAGGATCCATGTTAAAACTCAGAGTAATTTTATTTTGACTTAGGCAGTCATTTGAAGGGATCAGACATTCATAATCTTTGATTGTCTAAGCTCTACTAGATCTTTGCAATGGTCAGATCTTATTTTTTTCAGCTTTGCTTATTTCTTCCAATATTACATTGGAGCTGATACCGCAAAAGGCTTCCGGCCTCCAGAAGAGTGGTTCAGTCCCCTTCTTTGCTATTTCATATCCTTCTATTCCAGTGTGCCCTGGATATCCACAGTAATGTGACTATACTATTCTCGCCTAGTTTATTGAGTTTTCCCTAGTTATTCCCACCCCATTATGGAACTGATTATACAAGAGCTCAGTGCTTTAATGGCTGCTTGACTATCCGATATTATGATATCCTTTGATTGGTTCTTGATGCTTGGTTCCTGGCTCCCAGCTACCTCTATTGCTCTTGAGCCGTCTGCGTACCATTAGGCTAGTCCTACTACTCCACGTAATGGTTCCATAAGTGATAGTCGGTATCACTATGGCAGTGTACATCCAACTCAGGATTTTTGGTTTACATCCCCAATTTCTCCCTGCCAGATTCCTGCATACCGTTAGAGCCATTTTTGCTTTGTATATGATCTCCTTTTTGTGATCCACAGGAGTTTACTGTATAGAGTCAAACCTTAAATTTCTTGTCTCAATTCAACCTCGCTCCTTTCAAGTTTAATGAAAGAAGTAGTGTTAATTGAGTGACTGAAGCTTTTGAATTGCATTGAGAAATAAATGTGAAGACTCAAGGACTTATAAGATGTCTGCTGTTACAGAACGACGGAAAGCTACACATATACATCTACACAAGCAGGGGGTATTCTAATGGGATATATTTATAGGGACTTGCAGAAGAGATTACTGCTAGATATTTTACACCTACTAAAATTTGAATATTTCACGCCAACACTGTTACCAGTTATTCACTGATCTAATTCAATCCTGAGCACTAGGAAGCTACAATTAACCGAACAGTATTTCCTATTTAATTTTTTTTTGTCTAAATTTCAGCTCACAGCCAAGAAAACTTCAAATGTCCCGACGATTTTGGATTCTATCCCCATCACATATCCTGTGATAAATATTGGAAATGTGACAACAATGTAGCCGAGTTAAAAACCTGTGGGAATGGTTTAGCTTTCGACGCAAGCGATTCCAAATTCTTGACTGAAAACTGTGATTACATCCATAACGTAGAATGTGGAGACAGATCGCAACTAGGTAATTTTTTTTCCATTTCGGGAATATTACCTTCCACCATTATGTTAAAAACTGAATAATTATTTTCAGAGCCACCAATTAGCTCTACTCACTGCGATAGATTGTACGGTATTTTTGCTGACGCAGCGAAATGTGACGTTTTCTGGAATTGCTGGAACGGTGAAGCTTCGAGATATCAATGCTCTCCCGGTCTAGCTTACGACAGAGAAGCCCGCGTGTGTATGTGGGCCGATCAAGTACCAGAATGCAAAAATGAAGGTAAACTAGGTTAAAATGCTTATTAACATAACTTACATTCATTAACTTTTTGTATAAAGCCGATTAACAATGTTTATTTGGCCCCTGGCCGTTTTTCGAAACTGACTCTAGGTCTTGATTGGACTATAACTTGTTTTTAAACTAGGAGCATCTTAAGAAATCTCAAACCTTAAAGCAGAATTCTTTAGAAGCAGTTGATTTCATTTAAAAAAGTGATAAAAATATTTCTAGAGCAAATACAGATTCCATTCCGTTATAAAATAGTCCTGAACCCATCCACTGCGATCACTGAAATTCTTCTTCCATACCTTGACACAGGACCATAGAGAAATATAATATAATATAATATTCGATGAAATTCATCGACATTAAGGGCAAAATGTTGAAGTGAAAGGTAATTTATAATATTTTAAAGTATTTTATTCCATTCTCCTTATGTAAAAAGTCTTGTAGTTCTCGCGACCGCAGCGACTCGATGCGCGGGTGGCGGCGCAGAAACGTTATGCTCAATACCGCCTATGCTTCAATCCAGGGCCGGATGCTTCCGTATTCCATTTTCCGTCCGTCGTGCGCATGACGTCACTCAAGACCTTTTTTGTATTGCTGAGATAGCAGTTTTGTATGTTTTCCTCAATTTACGCGTTTTTTTAATTAGTTACAAAAAAAACTGTAGATACGAAATATGTTCCAAATGAGCTGTTCTATACCCTGATGACATAAAAGTTTTGAAATTTGTAATACTTATCACTCAAAACTCTTTTTTAACACTGTGAAATTTCTCTTCGAAGTATTAAAACGCGATTTTCATGAAAACGGTGCAAGTTAGAGTAAAAATAGAGGAACTAATTTGTAGAGCACAAAATTTACTACAACACTAGTCTAGGAGGGGAATGCGAGATTGAATAAAAACGCGAAAACACTTTATAAAAAGAGTACTTTTATTCATGCAGTTTTTACACAGGCATATTTCTTCATTTAAATAGTTTCAAAATAGTGAATACCGGATTTCAAGATCAAATTTCATTTCCTACATATCACGTATTCTACATTTTATTAATATTTAATAATTAACAACTCACTCATTCTTTTTCTTATTTGTTGGGAATTAAAACACAATATGTTTTTGTATTTTTTATTTCGACGTTTCGGTAGCGTTCCAGCTACCGTTGACAAGATGAATTAGATTTTTAAACAATTTTTGGTCCCTATCAGACACAACGAAAAAATTTGACAACTACACAATCAATAATATTTTGAACTTTGTTGTCAAATTCAAGGTTCATTCACAGTAGATCATATCTCTGGTAAATCGTAAAATATTTCATTTTATGACATTGTAACAATATGATAGTCTACTAGGAATGGGATCCAGTGAAGTGCACGTTCCAGGAACGGTTTTATTGGGATAGCGCTTTTTTGCTTATTTCGGAAATGTTGTTAATAAAGCGCGTGTAAAGCCTGTGTAAAAACTGCATAAATAAAAGTCCTCTTTTTATAAAGTGTTTTCGCGTTTTTATACAATCTCGCATTCCCCTCCTAGACTAGTGTTGTAGTAAATTTTGTGCTCTACAAATTAGTTCCTCTATTAGTTTACTCTATCTTGCACCGTTTTCATGAAAATCGCGTTTTAGTACTTCGAAGAGAAATTTCATAATGTCAAAAAAGAGTTTTGAGTGATAAGTATTACAAATTTCAAAACTTTTATGTCATCAGGGTATAAAACAGCTCATAATTCGTATCAACAGTTTTTTTTGTAACTAATTAAGCGTAAATTGAGAAAAACATACAAAACTGCTATCTCAGCAATACAAAAAAGGTCTTGAGTGACGTCACGCGTCTTATTAGGGACCGCCCACTCATGCGCAACATCCTATCTTCGGTGTGTTTATATCGTGGCTTCAATCCGTCTCTTTTATTTTGTCTATGCACAGGACTTCTTCTATAGGTTAATCTGAATCTGTTTTGTGGCCTTAGCTGCCTTGCCTATTTCTATCATTCGACTGCAACTAGCACTTCAGGTGGATGGTTTTGAAACCATAAAAAACCACATTTTTTTCTTCTAGGTCTATTAGCTTTCACTTCTATTTGTCGTTGTTAGTTGTATCAAGTATCAATATAGCTAGGTATGTGAAACGGGCGGAATTTCACCAATCACTAGGTAGCAGAAATGCCAACCTTAATTTAAATCACTCCTCTTAGTTTAAAAACAAAGATAGATAATACTAAGCTTCAAAATAACAAACTGTAACAACAAATTGTTTCAAGTAGAGTTTAGGCTATTCCAAAAAAAATCGATTATTTTTTCTCTTTAAATATTAAGAAAATAATATTGGAAATAACGAAAATAAAATACTATAAAACTGTGTTTGACCTCTTCATATTTATATTGAGAGTGGTGCCGCATTGATAATTTCTATTTTCCATTTAAATAACATGGAAACAAAATAGTTTTGTGCTTTGGAATTATATAGCTCACGTAGGGAGAAATACTGCAAAATGACAGACATAGATTCTTATAGGAAATTCGACGCTCTACAAAAAACGGCTCTTTTAATTTTTTTCTATTTTTACTATATTCAAAGTTATTCAAGGTTAAAGTTAAATTAGTGATACATTTTGACATTTTTCCAATTTTTCGACGCTTCAATCAAGTTTTTGAAAAAAATTTACGAGATATTATTTGTAGAGCGTTTAATTGGCTATAATTATTCTTTATAATTTTTTTTCATAATTTTGATTGTAGCGTCGAAAAATTGAAAAAATGACAATATTTATTATTAATTCAACTTTAACCTTGAAGTCTAAAGTACATCAAACACTGTGACTACAGTGCTACCAATGGAAAAGACATTTTATATTACTAAACCTGATAAAATAAATTAATATCAATATTAAAAAAATAACCAGAGACTAGACAAAGACGAAAATGAAAAAATTCAAAATTAAAAATTGGCAAAATTCTATTTATATAAATAATATACAAAAGGTTGCACTTGTACATAAACAAAATTACACCCAATTGGCTTTCAGACAACGACTGACGGACAACTCCACGTTAAACGTTCACTTGTTAATTTTCAGAAGTTGCAGGGGGATTTACATGTCCGGCTGCAGGCGAAATTGCAAACGCTGGATCTTTCTCCAGACACGCGCATCCAGATGATTGCAGAAAATATTATATATGTCTCGAGGGACAAGCCAGAGAATACGGATGTCCCATTGGTACCGTCTTCAAAATTGGAGACGCTGATGGTACCGGCAATTGTGAAGATCCCGAAGATGTACCCGGATGGTGAGTTGTAATATTTTTTTATATTCTTATCGGTTTCGCTGACAATATTTTTAATTTGCAGTAGCTTAGTTTGAATACATTCAACTGTTAGTAACTTTACAAGGAGGGGTTATCTTCTTTCTTGAATAGGATATTAATTTTTCACATGTCATAACTCTAGTATTTTTTGTCTTCTTTCACATGTTACAAAAAAGTTTCTATATCTATTTCTATATCTGTGTCTCTTCTTAGTTCAATTTGGTCAATTCTTCACCAATAATAATACCCTAAAAATCTATTTCACTAAGCTCTAGCAGCTTAAGTTTTATTTCTTGGCTGGAGCATTTCCCCTCAAGTACTTAAATTCTAAGGGTACTAAGTGTAAAAAAATTAAATTGTTTAGAAGTTGGACTTTGTGGCTTCAATAAAAAATCCACCGAGTTCTAAGCTAACCAATCATAACCATACTGTAAGTAGGATACTCCATTCAATATGAGGTGGGTCAACTAAGTGCTTGCCCAGGCTCCCAGATATCTGCAGGTAGACCTACTATGCTCCAGTGGCTTTTGGCATAACTTCTCCATATTTCTTTTAGTCTAGATTCAGTTTTTACTATCACAATGCTTTTTGGTCATAGTTTCCAATAGAATGTTTTTTGTACAAAATATTTATTTGCAAGGGTTTATAGTCATTCTTGTTGAAAGTTTTTTCTTTAAACAGATAAAATGTATCCAAAATTAGTGCTAATTAGATCTCAGCGAATGATATTTTTGTTTTTGTATTTTTGGTAATCATAATTAGTCCGGGGAAGTAAGCTTGCGATGCAGCTTGCAAGCATAGCTTGGAGCACGTGAAATGCCACAGTGTTCCGTTCATAACTTTTTTAGATTTGATTGTACAAAAAAATTGTGGGCATCAAAATTGTAGGTAATTTCATACCCTATAGGATGACGTGATGCAATATTTGAAAAAAATGTGTTCAACCCTTAATTTTTGAAAAATTGAAAACATTTTTGTAAAATGGTTTTTTAAGCGACAAACATATTTAGAATAACAATAACGACTTCACAATACATGAAAATATAGTAGTCCGTCACCTGAAAACGTTGGTGGTTTTACATTTCGGGAATTCAAAATGGCGACCCTAAAAAATTTCAATTTATATATTTTGGGGCCTCCATTCTGAAATTTCAACATTTTCAGCTGAACTACTATATTTTCATATATTGTGAAGTCGTTATTGTTATTATAATTATATTTGTTGCTTAAAAAACTATTTTGAAAAATTTATTTCAATTTTTCAAAAATTAAGGGTTGAATAGTTTTTTTTCAAATATTAGATTATGTCAACTTATAGGGTATAATATTACCTACAATTTTGATACCCACAATTTTGTTGTACAATCAAATCTAAAAAAGATATGGACGAAAAACTGTTGCATTTCACGTGCTCCAAGCTATGCTTGCAAGCTCGAGCGAAATCTTCTCACATACTTAGGAAATCAGTATATACCACATATACTTTCGTTTCAAAAAATAAAATCTCTTGTGGAAATCTTTTCCATTTCACGACAAATTTCGGCCTAACTTCCCCGGACTAAATAGTTAGAAATAAATTATAAATTCTTCACTGTAAATTATACATTAAAAAAGTTCATTTTCATTTACTCTATTAACAACTAATATGGATAACCAAGGGTTTGGATAAAATAAGGTTGTTGCTATACAAGGTGTAGCATGTTCTCGACCACTTTTTATTGATAACTTTTGGTTATATGTTGTGCATGCAAACGTAACAGTTCGATCACATTCTTCTTTTATAATAATTAAAAAACATAATATCGTCTACTAGAGTTCAAATGAACAAAAGGCACTTCTATACACGGTTTATTATTTGAAGTAGTTTAACAAAATTATCAGACACGACACTTTGTTATCGTTTAATTTGTTAATTTTGAACAAAAAGAGGAGCTCAGATGGTTTGGTTTTGGGAGGAAAGTACCGTGTCTGATAAATAGCTCCTAACTAACAATTTGAATTTAAAAAAAAAACTCCTTCGCAGCGAGGACTACTACGGAGATTTGGACTTGAAGAGCATCCGCAAGAGCGAACTTTTGGCAGGTCTTCAAAGTAACGGCGCTTCGCGTCCCGCAACGAACGCGGCCCCCAAAAAACCTAGACCTGCTCCGGCGTCGCGTAACGCACCGGAACCAGCGAACAATTAAATTTTTTTAACTATTTCGATAAGTAGATATTTAGAAATGGAATTTTTCTTAATGGTTAATTAACTTAACAAATCTGGAGTTTAGAGAAACGATAACGAGTACTATTTAAGGCCCTTTATAAGGGCTTATTACAGTTATTTTTATTTCTAAAACTTTTTTTTATTAGGTAACTTAATAATCATCATTAGAGTTGACACAGCTTATTTTCTATAGCTCATGATTATTCCACTTACAACCACTTTCTAAATCAACTTTTAAAATTTTAATTTGTATATTGGTCAATGCTTAAAGATATTTTTCAATGCCGAAGCCATTTCACTTATATTTGTATCACTATCTCCCCCCTATTCCAAATCTGGACTCAAAGACCTTCAATTTAATACCATACAACCTATATTTTTATAAGATTTTATTTCTAAATTATAAACCTTTTTAAAAAGTCAAACATAAAATCAATACATTATTTCCTTTAATTAATTTTCTCATGATCTAAGTATCAATGTTCCCACCCTGTAACTCATCAAAAGGTTTTTAAAAGTAGTTGGTCAGGATATGATTCAACATCAGAGTTTAAAATATGGGCATCTGAAGAAAAGGAACAATTACAAGCTCAACATTGAATTTAAAAGTCTATTGGATTACAATAGATCTTTTTTAGTACAAATTCAACTTCACTAATTACACATAAATGCATACCTAGTTGGCAGAAAAATTAATGAGTATTTAAGAAATAGCTGTTAACCTTTAAATAAACTGGTTGTAAGTGTGAACTACTGGAATCTTACTTGTGCACCATATCATATACATTATTTTATAAGTCAACTATTATTATTAGCTTTCAATCTTTCTATCACACCAAAATTGCATTTGCACACATTTTTCTTAATACTTTTATGTATTTATTACTTTCTTACAATTGAAAAGTTTTCCTAGATTTGTTTTTAATATAAGACTCATTCAAATATCCTTGGAAAATTTCCATTTTTTTTTCTAATTTCAAGTTGCGAATGAGGTTTCTGTGGCCTTTAAATGTACTTATTTAATTTTTTAGATATAATTTTAGTAAATCCAGGTCCAGAAACTTGTTTGTTACTGTATCAACATAAATTTCCTTTGTTTTGTTAAACAGTACAAAAATACTTTTACATTTCTTTTTTTATATAAATATTGAATAAAAATCCTTTAAAAATAACAGGTTTATTTTTTAACCCATCAAATCTAACTCTTCTATCTAACAGCACTGCTGTAGATGTGGATTAAAGTTTCTTCTGGTGATAAGAATCTATTTTCATGGTAAGGTGTTTCTAATCATGTTACATTTTTATTGTAATCAGAGGTGTAGTATTTATTTCATGGTAAGGTATAGGTATCTAATATTTCAATTTTAGTAATATTATATTCAATTGGTGACTACTATAATTTTTAAGTGTATATAAATTTGGGTTCAGAAGGTGAGTTGTGGACTAATATAATAAATATGTTTTAAATGGGAAATCATAACATGTTACAACAAATGAAAATTTATATTTTTTTGATAAATATAGGTATACTTACTGGAAAGATCGGAAATTTTGTTATTATTTGTTTTTTTTAGTACCTACCTAAATTTATTGTATTTATATAGATTTTCCATAGTGCCATTTAAATATTATTATGCACTACTAGCTCCTTTAGTCCTGTTTCCCGGAGGAATTTTAGGATATCTGCAGGCTTCAACTTAGGTAAATGTTCCTCTTCTATCTAATAATCTCCCAGGTGCTGTGCTCTAGGATTCTAAAGTGCTGTGCAGTTGGAAAGTACCTATGTGGATGGAGGTTTCTTCTTTCATGCCACAAAATCTACATTTTTCTTCCTCCACTATTTAGAGCTTTTTCAGGTGCCCATTCAGGCGACAATGTTCCGTAAGGATCCCTGTTAAAACTCTCAGCGCAGCTTTACTTTGACTTGTGCATTCATTTGATCTCATCAAGTTGTAGTCACCCAGAAGAGTCTTTGATTGTATAAGCCCTACTAGATCATTCCCATGGTCAGATCTTCTCTTTTTCTCGGCTTTAACTATTTCTTCCAATATTACATTGAGGCTGATTCCGCAAAAGGTTTCAAGGTATTTCAGTCTTCCTCTTTGATAGTTCATCTGCTATTTCATTTCCTTCTATTCCAGTGTGTCCTGGAATATACAGTAAGGTGACTATATAGTTCTCGCCTAGTTCATTGACTTTGCCTAGGCATTACCACACCATTTTGGAACTGATTACACAAGAGCTCAGTGCTTTAATGGCTGCTTGACTATCCGACATTATGATAATCCTTTGTCTTCTATATCTTCTATCAATATTGAACTGGGCGCACTTTCTTATGGCGGGGATTTCCGCTTGAAAGATACTTGGGGTTTTTCCCAAGCTTTTAGAGTGTTTGGTTCCTGGCCCGAACACTCCTATCCCAGTTCCTCCTATTGCTTTTGAGCCATGTATGTACCATTGAATGTAATTCTTTCCAAGTCTGGTAATGGTATATTTGGATCCCATTCCTTCTTGTTGCTTAATTCCGTAACGAATTTCTTTGAGAAGTTATACTTTTTCATGATACTGTCTTGTGGCATATCCCAGGCAGTCTGATTTCTAAGAAGTGAGTAGGTGGTTTTTTTAATGATTCCCTCTCTACTTAGTCTGTATCCTGTTCTTTCTGCAACACTTTCCTCCACCATATGTATAGTGGCGAGGTTGAGAATCACTTCCATGGCTGCCGTTGGGCTTGTTCTCATTGCTCCTGTAATGCATATACAGGCTAGTCCTTGAATTTTGGAGAGGTTTTCTCTCGTCGTCAATAGACTAGGACTACTACTCCACGCAATGGCTCCATAAGTGATAATTGGTCTCACTATGGCTGTGTACATCCAGCTTAGGATTTTTGGGTTACAACCCCAGTGTCTCCCTGCCAGATTCCTGCACACCATTAGAGCCATTTTTGCCTTGTATGTAATCTCCTTTTCGTGTTTGTCTTCTTGTCTCCAGTCAATCTCGTTCCCATCAAGCTTTATGGTTTTGAGGTTGAGTTTTCTTTTCTTAGTGAAGGCAACAAGATGGTTTTAGTGGGGTTGATGCTAAGTCCCACTTTCCCACACCAGCTGTTTGTATAGCTCAGACCTTTTTATACAATATCACAAAGGGTGTTTTCGAATCTCCCCCTGGCTGTTACGACAATATCATCGGCATATCCTTGGCAGGATATTCCAAGATCCGACAAACCACACAGGAGCTCGTCAACCATCAGACTCCACATATATGGGGATGCTACTCCTCCCTGTGGGCATCCTCTGGTAGAGCAGATGGAGACAATGTCTTTGCTCGTCCTCTTTGCTACTCTTGGGGTGAGAAGTTCCGTTCCGTTTGGATGTTGTGCTGTCTTCACCTCTTCTGATTAATGCTCTTTTGACAGCCTCATTTGGAGTACTGTCAAAAGCTCCTTCTATGTCCAAAAATGCACATACTGCAATTTCTTGGTTGTCTAGGTCTAGAGCACCTCGGATATCCTCCGTCAGTTGTACCAGTGCAGTCTCTGTAGATCTGCCTGCCCGGTAAGCATGCTGACACCGGTGGAGATGTAGTCTCTCTAGGATTTCCGTTCTAATATGGTTGTCAATAGCTTTTTCCACCGTTTTGAGCACAAACGATGCTAGACTAATTTATTGGTCTGAAGGATTTGAGGTATGTTGTGTCCCCTTTTCCAGTTTTTGGAATGAAGGTTACTATTGCCCATCTCCATGCTTCAGGTATATAACCCCTAAGCTGCTTCGACTAATTCTAACCAGATGCCGTAGAATTTCGTCTTGTTCTTCCTGGAGCAGTACTGGGAAAATACCATCTGCTCCCGGTGCCTTGAAAGGTGAAAAGGTGTTCATGGCCCATATCAACCTAAAGTTACTACAAATAATGTGCTTGGCCATTGTAATACTTTCTCTCGAAGGCCTATTATGAACTTCGAGAAGATTATCTCCCCTATTTGGGGTACTCCCAGGAAAATGAGTTTTTAGTAAGAGTCGAAGTCTTTTCCCCTCATTTTCGGGCATAATTTGAGTTAAAAATGAGTTAAAGGTAATCGTCCGTATCCGATTATGGCAAAATAGGTCCCCAAATTTGTTCTTTGAATCAAGAATTCCCGATACTATAATTGGTCATTAACCTATTAGGTTGCTGGATACTCTCCATTGGTTGATATTTAAAAAATTATTAGTTCTACTTCATTTAACGTTTTTATTATTCTTTTTTTTAGCGAGGATTACTACAAAGATGTTGACTTGAAGGCACTGAAGAAATTGGGATATTAGGCCAATCAATTTCCTTCAAATGACTGAAATTTTTTAGCGGTTGTTTTGAAAATACAAAAAACAAAGTTTAGGTAATTCAGAAGAATTCGAAATTTCATTATATTCGTACTTGATGTTATTAACAATAACTTATTTTAGTATTTTCAAAATGGTCAGTAGGTATTTAATACTTTTGTACATAATTTTTCAAGGTTCCGGTAAAGATATCGAAAATGATAAAAAGTTTAAGGTTATGTTAATTTAGTATAGAACGTACAGCAGAATTGTAATTTTTCAATGAATATTCGGTGTATTAAATCTGTAGATTATGTACCTATTAACTTCAAAACTACATAAAACGGTTATAGTCTTACAATTTTTCTGTATTTTATACCGTCCACTTTTAAAAAATAGATCAAGTTTTGAACGCTATGCAAAAACTGGTTTTTTTCTATCATTGATACAAAAACATATAAGGTCAGACAAATACAATAGATATTAATATATAGAGCAAAAGATCAAATCACAGATGCGGTGGTGGTGGTGTCACGGTGGTGTCACTGCTCATTTTAACGGCCTACAAAATATTTAAGCAAAGTTGCTAACATCAAATAAGGAATGGAATTTAATTATAAACTCACCAACAGTTCGTTCGCTTCTTAGTTCTTGGCATTTCCCCATGGTCTATGTTCGCTATAAATTCACTATAAACATGTGTAAGATACACATAATTACTAGTCATCTATCTAGCACTCTTTTATTTATCATTTTCGTACATTGTACAAAGACGCGCTCATCCATTTTATTCGCGTCCAAGCCGGGAATGGGGGTATGCCACAGAATATATTCATTATCCTTTGTTTTGGTGTGTAACGCATAGAGAATAGTTATTATTTGTTTAACTATGCAGCAAAGTAGTAGATTGACTGCCGAGGCGGAATTTAGCAATTCAGCTAAGGCAGTCAATCTACAAAATTAATATTTGCTGCCAATCGGAGAAAAATAAATTATTCTTACTTATCTATGGTTTAACTAACGGTAGACAACTAAATATACACCGAAGTAACGCTGGTAGTGCTGTGCTGAAATGATATAAGGGAACTTCAACAAAATTTATAAATAAAGGAAATGGTAGATTATCCTCAAGCATTAATAAAATCACATTTCTTGTTAAGAACTAGGTATACCTGCGCTGCTCTTGTCACTTTCTTATAAATATTCGTAGTGAGATAAATGAGTCCTACCCAATAAAAGATAGGGAGGAAGCCACAAAGAAATGTAACAGTTATAGCATACTGCTAGCATTTATACATATTGATACAAAGCCACAGTTTTCTATTGGAAAACACTTTTCTTAAATTTCTCCATTCTGTTTTATTTTAGAAATTATGTTCCCCCTTCTGGGACGTCCCATGAGACGGGGACGAGACTCGAAGGTTTTTAATTTTAATAATTCAATTTTATACCTACATTGTAATATTGTTGATTTATACTTTTAATAAAAGAATAAAATATATAATAGGTTTTGATTTCACTTTCCCAATGGTACTTATAGTATAGTAGCTATTATATACAATATTTACATTTGATTGACAGACACAACCATATGTTATGCAGGTTTTGCCAAGAAGATGAGAAAACCTCAGCACACATACTATTCTAATGCGAAGACCTGACTAGGCTAAGGTTTTCGACGATAGGGAAGGAGAAATAATCACATTCCTCCCAACATATGGAGGACCTGAGGTTAATTGGTATTCTTTATAAGTAAGGTTCGCAACGGGTTTAGACGATGAATTGTAATATTATAATAGGGGGCACAGACAATAAATCTGCAAGGGACGTAGTGGAGAGGCTCTTAGAAGCATATAAGCTATATTATTATATTTATCTCATCTTATCTCGTATACCTATACTCACATCAATTGGATCAGTGCATTTATACTTCCTCTCTAATACCGAGACTCCAGTCTCTAGTGTAGAATTCCAAAGGTGAACAAAACACCAATGCCTCACCTTATGCCTCCTAAATGGTTTCACTAATTTTATTTTACTTTTTATACAATCTATTTCGGGAGATATCAAAGTTCCTATGGCGACTTTAGGCTGCCCTAAACAAGGAGGCAAAGAATACACAACAACAAGAAATAAACTGTAAACAATGAAAACTAAAGGTGGTCATGCAAGAAAAAATTAAAACTAAGATTAATTTAAAACTAAAACTAAGAAGATAAAACCTTGTTATTTTTTAATTTAAATCTTAATTTCCTATTTTCATGCATGAACATCTACATCTACATTACACGCACATGCTCATGCAAGAAACTAAGAAATTAAGATTTAAATTGAAAAATAACATGGTTTTATCGTCTTACTGCTGTTTGCACCGGTTGCAGTTATCTTTTGGCTTTAGTAACTCATGATTAACTTTAACCATTAATTAAAAGTGAAGTGTTTTGCACCATTTGTGGTTAAGGTACTGGTTAGTAAATTATTTGTTAGGTGCAAGTTGGTATCTTGACATTTAGGAATAATTTGAAAAACAGCAATTTTGTTGGTAATAGTGGTGTCAAATATGACAACTATTAGATATTTATATTTGTAAAATTACCCAAACAAAAGGTAGGAGTTTTCAAAATGAGCGGAAAGAGGAAAATATCAACAACCTTATTTTTTCCAAGTGAGAAAATATTGTGCTTGAATTTAATAAGAAAGTACCTACAAGCACATAATAGAATGCAAGGAAACAGGTGCGTTAAGCTGGAAGGATAAGGGACAGGCCTGGACAAAGATTGAGGGGGAGTTTAATGCTCAATCAGATAGTTTTACAGATTTGTAGATGTTTTAAAACGATTTTACACAAATAAAAAGAAAGAAATCTTTTTCTAAAAGTTGTTGCTTAAAAGTAATTTCCCCTCTTATATCTTCCAAGATTTCCAGGTCATCTTCTTCAAAATCCATTAAATCCATATTTTATTGAAATAGGAATTTATCTCGAGTACTCCAGTTGATTGTCATATTGACATAACTTTAATTAATAATTATATATCGTTTTAGTTTTAAATTAATCTTAGTTCTAATTTTCTCTTGCATGAATCCACCTTAACTAAGCAACTGTAATATGACATAAGGACCCATATGTGACGTCATTCTGGAATGGACTATAGGTATTTTTGTTAAAGTTAGTAGCCTCACGTAATCTATGGTCATTTCCTTCAGTATGATCTCTGTGTGTACAGTTCATATTGGAGGATAGTCTTCATGCCCTTCATGGTATAGTTGTAAAAATATGGTGCCAGCATAAAGCGACTGGAATTATTGGAGGTTAGCAAATTGTCGTAGGTTGTCAAAGATACACGAGAAGATACATCATCAGAAATCTAATTGTTGTAAAAAGTAATTAAATGAAAAAATTGTGAAAGTGGCCAACAACAACCTTTTTAAATGAACGTACAGAAACAGACAGAACGTACAGAAACTGTAAACTGTGATTACGATTTCGTGTCTCAAGAATCGTGTTTTATTTTGGATTCCATGTTAGGATATATTATCATATCAGCATTGAATTTTGACCGCCAAATTATAAAAATCTATAATTGACAAAATATATTTTACATTCAGTATTGAGCCAAAATATCATTTTCGAATTTTATTTGAATTATTGTTAAAAATTAATAAAACATGTATTAGTATTTTATCAATTAGCCTGACTCCGCCTCTGTCATAATGCCACGTATTTTGACGTTGACGTGGTGCCGGTGGTCGTAAGTGAGATACAAACCGAAAATGAATATTAGTTAAACAGAAAAAGAACATACCAAGGTAAAAGAAACCTGCCAAACATTTCTCAATGTGTCTATCTCTTTCCACTAGTATTCCTGAGCACGTCATAAAAAAGGAAAGAAAAATCACTTAGGTAGTAAATGAAATGTAGGAATTAGAGAAATAGAAATATATAATGAGATTGTGATAATTTTTGTGAAAATAGCGTTGTAATTGTTCCTGTTTTCGTATTCAGTAATATTTGTTATTTATTTTATAATAGTGTTCATTGTTGAGAGATTTTATACAAATCCAACCCACCTTAGCAAGTCACATATTTGGCTAAAAAGCAAAATGAAAGGAATCGAGATCAATGTTGAAAGCTGAGTAAGTTATAACATATGTTTCATTTAAAACTCTAGAAAATTTTATTTAACGTATCACTTAGTATTGTTATATCCAGTGTTTAAATTTTACTTTATTTAATTGCCTACGTGATCAACTTACACGATAAGAATGAGGATATGACATATTATCAATTATTTAAAGTTCGATTATTTTACAAAAAGACATAAATAACAGCTATAGCCTTTGTTGATGTTCGTAAATACATAAAACATCATTTACTTGCTATTAAAGTATTTTCACGAACCTATAAAATGAGTTTCATTTTAAAATTTAGGTTAGGACCATTGTCAAATATCGACTTAAGTTTTTTTTTAATCTAGGTAAACTATGTCTTGGATGAAAAAAAGAAGTTCTGGTACGCCCAGCCCTGGACCAGCTCCGGCGGTACCAATGTATAACCCCAATCAACATTCCACAGCAGAGGTAAATAATTATTTTTATCATTCATTATTATGCATAACATAATTAACATTCTTAATTAGTCTCCTAAATACAATACCTACTTTTAGCTTAAGTATACACAGTAGACTGTCCCAAATTGAAAGTACTTTCAATCAGATTTGCAACTTGGAAAGTACCTAGGTATATTTTGTAATTTTTGTTGAATTTTAAATTTAAACCATACGTTTGAACACATTGAATATAGATATATATATAATATTAAGATTCCATTTTTAAAATTTCCAACATTTATAATAATAAACACTGCTGAAATTCAAGTTTCTCAAATTTATTTCAGATATCTGTACTGTGGGGATCTTAATTTGCTTTGTAATAATTTTTTGAACAATTATTATGCTCTTTTAATGATAATGATTTTGCCATTTTATGTTGTTTCTGACTAACAACTATATAATTATCTGGATAATTTACAATCCACACTACTTAATAAAATGAAAAAGGAGGAATTCATGAAGGAATTCAGAGCTACATATCTGATAGTTTGAACTTATTTAAGTGAATATAGATTATAAAAATAAAATACACAATTATTAGAGTTCCCATTTAAGCTTTTATTATTAAAAAGGTTTAACATAGTGTTATTTTGAATTCTATTATAGGACATTATTAAAAGTATCTTCTTTTTGAATAATCACCATTGCCACTAACTCATTTCTTTTTTGTTTGATTTGCGACTTCTTCCATAGCTTTCTTGACAGTTTCTGGGTCACCTAAGAACTCCAAACTCTTCAAAGGTTTCATATTTTCATCTAAAGTGTACATAAAGGGAATTCCAGTTGGAAGATTCAATGTTGCAATATCTTCATTCGATATTTGATCCAAATGTTTTACAATTCCTCTTAAACTGTTTCCGTGAGCGGCGATTATTATTCGTTTTCCAGACTACAATAGATGTAAGTTAATTTTGGTGTTTGTAAGTTACTAAACACTATTCAAATTTCATTTACGCTCTGTAAAACAATATCAGTCCCCTGGCAATAGCTCTAGAGACAGACGTTATAGGTTCATATTTGTTGCAAAATGTCCACCACTACAGCTGTTATGTGGAGAAAGTGTTTTTACAAAATTTGAACTGGGTGTAATGGCTTACCTTCAAAGCCGGTACGACTGTATCGTTCCAAAAAGGCAGTGTTCTTTCGATAGTTAATTTTAAAGATTCAAACATTGGAAACTGATCTTTTGGTGGACCATTGGCATAGATTGGATCATTTAAAATGGTATCATAATATTGATTTTCTTCTGTAATTGGCGGTGGTGGTATGTCATAACTTCGACGCCATATTTGTACTTGTTCTTCTCCGTATTTTTCTACAGTTTCAACTTTATTTAATCCTAAAAATAATATGCTTTAAAATTTTACTGTGTCTTGGTGTTGAGTGATAAATATTTATCACTCAATGGTACTAGTCAATGTTTTTTATATATTTTCCCTTTATATTTATCAGCTGCCATGCTACATATTTATTCAGTAGTAATATCATGCAAAAGGCACAGTGTTAGACAAAAGTTTATTTTCCAAATAATTTCAATTGATTTCGTCTAATCCCCACATCTTGTTCTTCTTTTAAGACTCTGTCGCTGCTTTGTTTTATTCAAGTTTGCGTACCTGTTCCCAAAATGAGTTGAATTATTTCCAAAATGGAAACATTGCTCACCATTGTGTTCTAGCAACCATTTTTCTTTATTTTCACATTCATTTCCGCCACCAATCATGAATTGAAAGGATTCTTATTCATATTTTTAAAAACTATTGACTGACTTTGTTAACAGAGATAGGGAGGTAAATACAAATTTAAAACGAAAAAAAATCTGTTGTAATCTAGGCAAAACAACATCAAAGTTTTAAAGTTAGGAACACCAAAATAAAATTCACAAATCACCTGTCGATTTATTGTCTTTGTTGTAAATGCTATATATTTATTTTATGATCGTAACGTTTTGATATAAAAATTTTAGCCTAACCTGTTAGACCTCCATAATGTCTTTCGTTTAGTCTCCATGTATATTCAATGGGAATCGAGGCCAGCCCAATAACTTCCAAAACCGATTTTAGTGTGTTCTGAGATCTTTTCAACACCGACGCATACGCCTGGTCAAATTTCAAGCCCATGTCTTTAATGGCTTGCCCGGCTTTTAGAGCTTCCTCCCGGCCTCTATCACTGAGTTCCGCATTATACCATCCGCAAAATAGATTCAGTTTATTCCATTCTGATTCTCCATGTCGTATCATTATAATTTTGTAAGTTTTTCCCATGGATGTCTGACATTTGCTCTTGACCTGTAACATTTAAACTCTTCATAAAAAAACTAAACTTGATACTTTTTATCAACGAATTGGGAATATTTACCGGACACTCGACCATGTTTGAGGGATTTTTGCGACTATAAAATCGAAGAAATAGTTTGATTATTAGAAACTGTAATTTTGACGGTTGCCTATCAAATGTCATTTTAGAGAACTGCTCCACAGGGCCGTACTAACAATAAAGTAAATATATAACAAAAATAATTAAAATGTATTTTTTAAGTATTATAATTTGAACACATTAACAATGGAGATTATGGAGAAATTAGTCATATTCTGTTGAAAATTGGTGATTATTTTTCATTCATTTCAGTTAAACTGCCTAGATTTGCCGTTAATGTTTATTTTATTTTCCTCTGATAACTATACCTATGTACAAAACGGTAATAGTATATTACGTAACGTGTGTGGTAAGAAGCATTTTACGCACGAATGGAAAAGTTACGCATATTTCCGTGAGTGCGTAAAATGCTTTACAACACGAGTTACGTACTATACTTTACCTACGACCTACTGTACTTGTATTTTTTATAAGAAGCATAAGAAATAACAGTTACATAATTAGAGGTGCTTGGTAAACTCCATCTCTATTACTCTATTACCAATGAAAGAAGCACATTAAAGAACTAACGTTTAATCATTATTAATATATTGTTGATAATCGAAAGTCCATTTTTAATTATAATCAATACATATACTTAGGGCTTTTCATAGTTAAACATGGCCGTATTGAATGTTTTTAAATAGTAAGTTTTGAATAAAATGGTGACGTCTATTGACAGTTGCTAGGGAAGCCGTGCGTTTTACTTTACAGCTGTGCGTTTTTTTTACAGTGCGTAAGAGACGTCATTACATTGATACCGACTGTGTGTTATTGACTGATTACAGAGGGGGTCGTAGGTAAAACTTTTAATTTTGTTGAAATACAAAATAACATCTATCCATTGTTTATAAAAACATGGAAAGAGAAACAAAATTGACTAGATTATTCTATCTTCCTTTGTCTCATTTTTTCTCTCTAAAGTGGAACTAAAATTTAGGATGTCAAGAGATTTTTAATCCTATTAATGGTAAACGATGCCCAATGGCGTGCATATATCTTTAATAAATTAGTAGATTCCTGTGATAGATCATCACAAACCATTTCTTCATATGATCTCCAAAATGCCATACTAATAAATTATATTCATAAAACTCACTGATTGTTCAGCCAAATGTTTTTAATCATTTATCTATTTTGTGTATTCTTTGAATCAAATTTTGGATCAATATAGAATTTTACTTATTTCAGACACAATGGCAAAATCAACCAGCTCACAACAATTGGTATTCAAGTCAACAGTATCAACCGACACATAAACAACCAGGAGCTGTTAGCCAACCCCAACAGCCTTATTGGCAGCAACAATATAATCCTCCCCAATATAATCAGAATAGCCAGTATGGTGAACAACAATATCATAACCAACACTTGGGTTATGTTCAAAATAATACTGGGTATGTATATGTACAGTCAAAGTCAAATGAAACGCACAACTCGATTAGGTTGAGACAGCATTATTTAAACATCTGCTATCCCCATCAAACAGATCTACGTTTTTGGGACACAATTAAAGTATTTCCAATACATTTTAGCAAATGCTTACCATAAATCATTGAAACTAATTGGGTGTTTATGAATTTTGGTGTTTGTCTTGATCATTTCATTTTACTTTGACTGTACATGGGGTGTAATACGTATTGTTTACATAAATTCATTTCATATGGTTGAAATCAGTAGTACAAAATACCAAGTAGTTTTAAAATTGAAACATACGAAGCAGTAGTCGAACCAAGAAATATAAATTTCTACGTTGTTGAAAACTAGATCTGATTTGTTTTTAGATATGGGCAACAAAATTATGGAAATGTGCAATATAGTCATTTGAATAATCAAAATAATGATTACGGAACTCAAGCAAGTCAACCACAAGGTGAAGCAGATGCATGGAACTGGGGATGGGGAGATGAAGACAACTCAAATATACAGGCAAACACAACAAATCTTAATCAAGCTGCACAAATTGGTAAGTAAAACATTATAAAATGGCATTTACCTTCCAATTTCTCATGTTTCATTCAGTTACTTTGTTCCATATTATATTTAATTACAATCAAAAGGTCAAGTTGAATTGAATAAAATGTCAAAAAATTAACCATATTACCTAAAACACGGTCAATCCTCCCCTCTTAAAGAACCAAGCTGTTTTTTAACCAAGATATTCTACCTTATTATATATAATTCACTCACTGTTCCTCCTTTCTTACACGGACTAGGGCAGCATGAATGCTCATCTGATCGACAAGTGCATTTTCCACCACCACAGGAACTTTTTCGACCTTTAGATGAACTACCGCCTTTATCACAATCGCACATTTTTCTTTCTGTTTATACTGAAATTTTAATGGGTTCTCTCGAAAATTGACATTCAATGTCAACTTGTTCATGATAAAGTTCTCGACTTTTTTATATAACCTCTTTTCGAATGCAAAATATACATTTTGACAAGTAGAACCATTTTTCTTTGTAATTTTTTTCTTATTCAGACAGTGCAATTTCCAACGAAGCGGCGTGGAGTTGGGGCGCAGAAGATATAAAAAATCCTCCTGTTAAAAATGAAGATGTGCAAGATTTATTTCCGAAAATGGGTTCAACTCCAAAAACCTCATTAAAATCTGATGATATTGAACCTTTAAACTATCCAGCTCAAGATCCTTTGACAGCAGTAAGTAAAAGAACTAAACTGGAAACACCACAATGGTCGACGGAATCCCAAATTTCTCAAGAATCTTCAGACGATATTTTACACACATCAGAAAGCGATAAGAGCCACATGATGAGCCGAAGTTCTACTATTAGTCATTCCCCAATATCAGGTAAACATTTTTTCTTACTATTTATAATCATTTATCAAAGTTTTTATGTTTTTTCAGGACAAGATCCAGTTCCTCAACCTCTAGAAGAAGTACCTGTTAAAAAGGATGTTTATGAAAATGAAGAAATCGTTTCCTTCAAGAATAATTCCGTACTTCCTCCTGCTGCTTCCCGAAATTTAATAGGACCCCCAGTAATGCCGCCTTCTAACTTGATTGATGATTCTAAAAATCCTTACAAAAGGACAACAGGATCTTCTCACTCGTCTGCGAATATGTTCAGGGCCACACCGCAGGATACTCGACAGAATATGTATCAACCTAGTTTTCAACAAGTAAGCTTATTTATCTACAATTTAGTGGTTAGCTAATAAGTTTTTCTTTCAGGTCAACCTCGAAACCCCACCGGACAACTCCGAACAACCGGATCCCGTTCAACCTCAGCCGTTACAAAAGTCGAAATCAAATCACCGACCAGATAATAATGAAGCTCCAATAAACGACAGAAATCAGTACCTCGAAACCGGTCATTTGTCCGAAGGCAACTATAACGAGCGCACGGTAAACACTTACTCCAAACATAACATGAATATGAAGAAATAATTTTTCTTCTATTTACAGGACGCCACAGAAAACGAACTTGAAGATCTGCAAAACGCGTACGGTCAACAAGAAAGTAGCGAGAATTTAAGAGACGCCTTACCACCTCCAGGACTTAGAAGAATGGTACCCGGACAATTAGAACAACATGAAGCTGTTAGTAATTTAGGAAGCTTCACGGACGAACCGCCACCAGGTCTTAGTAGGATGGTTTTGGGTCAAACTAATATCCCGGCAACGTTGGGACCTGCTGCACAAAACGTCGATCGAATGTACGTACAATCAACAAAAGCACTTTCGACAACAAAGTTACAAACAAAATTTTTAAGTAAAAATGAGATTTTATTTAATTTAGGTCACAGTTTGATACGCACGGTCCGCCAGAGGGTTTGCATCGAATGGTACCAGGTGAATCGAGTTCTCCGGAATCGTCTCTATTGAATCAACATCAAAATCGAGAAGAGAACGATTCTGAGCCGGAAATTAGTCAACTCACTCAACACAGTTCACAGCCGAGGTCTGCGACCATTGGTGCTGATACTCCTCCGTCGGTCACTAACACCGTGACTGTCCTTACATCTACTAACAGTAAGTTATTTTTTTCTTTTGACATAAATTTTGAATGAATAGCAACTCACTGTTTCGTTTAGATCTCAGTCGGTCGCGTTCGGACAACAGTACGAACGGCCAAGCGCGTGGCTCCAGTCTAGAACCCGATAACAAGAGGAGAGATTCGATCGATGGAGAACCGCAAGAACAAGACATTTCAAAAATTACCAATTCAATTCGGAATATGACGGTGGGAGAAAATTTAACCGACGGTCATACATCGAATAACAGTTTGCCGGACGCCGCGCAAAGAAGGCATAGTAAACAAGAAAGTAGTGATAGCGAAAGGGAGTCGAGAAAACCGCCGAGAGGACCATCGAGAGATAAAAGATCAAGCGAAAGGAATAAAAGAGATCGTGATAGAGATCGAGAAAAGGAACGCGAGAAACCTAGAAAAGATAAAGATCGGTACAGTCCGGATAGTTATAGGTGAGAAAAATATTTTTGTTCTATAATACGCTTCTTTCTAAGTAATGGGCCTTTTCGGTAATTTTTTTTCATTGGTTTAAATTGAGGTATTCTATGAAAAAATATACCATAATTTTTTTATTTTTTTTTTGAATTTCATTTCTATCCTAAAAAAATTATCAAAAGTGTAGAAAGCAAGCGCGCGGTCTGAACGTGACATCATTCCGCCCTTCTTCGTGACGTCAAAGAGCCTACGTCCTTGAAAACGACAGACCGTTATTTCGATAGGATTTGTGAAGTTTGTTTCCCTGGTTTTTGATTTTGACATCTCATGTAACCTCGAAATTGATATTGATATCCTCTTTCATTTTGGATGATTTGTTTTTGTTATAAAATAACAATATAAATTGCCCAAGCAAAATATTCATTAACTTTCCTCGAAATGAAAACAGACGAAAATCATGATTCGAAAAAGCAACAGCTCAAAAGAAGTTGACCAAATCTACGAACAGTTGCTTCTTCGTTGGATGTTTTGGCCTCGGCCGTAGCCGTAGCAGCAATTGGCCAGCCATTCTGACAAATACTGCCAACATAACTCCAGACCTTATGACGTCACTTGCCCTAAGGTAAAACGCGTGTTCAAATTACCCTAATATTTGCTTAACTTTTTATTCAGCTATGTGACATTTATATTCGAAACAAAGCTGCACAAAGTGACAAATTGTCAGTAAGCTTTCAAATAAAATATTTGTTTTGAGATTTAAGCATCTACTGAAAAGGCCCATTATAATAGGGTCAAACAAACATCATGATCATCACGATTTCCATCTTATGCAACTACCTATAACACTACTGGTTATGCAACACAATTAAAAATGAAGCGTATATAGTGTTGCATATGTTACCGTCACACTTTCCATTGGCTATATATATACTGTGTATATCAGAGCGCTTTTTAAAAACTTTTAATTCTGACTAAAAACTACTTACAGAAGGTGCTGTGTGAGTTGGTGCGTTTTAGTTCTTTTTCAAATAAAACTAATAGAGGAGTTCAGTCTAAGGTCAGTGTGGCCAACAAAAAGTGGTTTTTTCTGACAAGAATGACAGTTAAGGTCTACCTATCAAAACATAAGATTTTGGCATGTTTTTTATCATTGCGAGCATCTGTATTGCTTTATTAAAATTATGAATAATTTAAAATGATTCTTTAGTTGAATACTCAACATATCGGTGGCCAATAATTCTAGGAACTCTTGGCAAGTTACCATTTCACTTCTGTTATCTGTCACTATTTATGTCAGATGTCAGTGGAAAAAGTAATTAGAAGAATAGAGATATAACTAACTAGAAATGCTACAAAAATCTAATCGAAAATGGACATACAGAATTAAACGAATATCAACAAAAATAAATATAAGTGACATTTGACATCATTAGTGATTGAATAACAGAAATGAAATGGTGACTTGCCAAAAGTACCTAGAGTTATTGGCCACCGAAATGTTGGGTATTCAGCTAAAAAGTCATTTTAAATTTCAAGATATACGCTTCGGGGGTGTATTCATAATTTTAATAAAGCCATATAGATGTTCGCAATCATAAAAAGCAAGCAAAGATCTTATGTTATGAGGGGTAGACCTTAACTGTCATTCTTGTCAGAAAAAAACACTTTTTGTTGGCCACACTGACCTTAGACTGAACTCCTCTATTTTTATTCATGTTTTGACATTCGAGGATCCATCGAGAAGCTTCAAATGTCTTAAAATTGGTTTATCTTTAAGCAAATTTGACCTTAGGAAACAGAAAGTCACATAGTTATAAATAAGTTGGATAAATTTGTTATCTAGAACTGGGATGTTATATTTGATTAGAAAGCGGCAACACATTGTACAAAATAGTAATTTACGTTACAAGACCGGAAAGTAGTGTTTTTCAGGTCGAGACAAGCAGATTTCAGGGCGAGCCGTAGGCGAGTCCTGGAAGCTTGGTGAGACCTGAAAAACACTTATTTTCGGGTGCGTGACGTACAATATTTTTTTTAAGACGGACACTTCGATATACATTTAATTTTTTATTTTACTTTTTATAACAAAGTGATTAACAAAACTAAAACCAGATAAAATAATAAGTTTGACATAAACGACAAATTAAAAATCAACGAACTGTCATCACTCGACAGTATATCGATACGTTGTTACCATAGTAACGAAATCAAGGTAGCTTGTATTATAAAAGAGCGATTGGAGAAATGAAAACAAAATGGACGTCAGGGACCGGCAAAAGCTTTTTCCGGTCCCTAGCTTCCATTTTTCCGGTCTAGATCGGCAAAACGTTATTTTCTGGACAAAAAATTGTCCAGAAAGTGTATATTTTCTGGTCGGTCTTAAAAAATGCTATTTTAGTCTAAACAAAACGAATCATAGTTTTCACTTCATTGTTCGACCATTTTCAGAGATAAAAAATATGAAAGGCGAAAATACAAAGGTCGGGGTTACGAAGATGATACAGATTATTATAGCGACAAAGAAAAGGATAGAAAAAACTACGATGATAGAGATAGAAATTACGAGAGAAAATACAGTAGTTTGCGTAAAGATAAAGATAAGGATAGACGTCGAAGGGATCCCAGAGAATACGGCAGAGATTACTATTACGGCAACAGGTACGATGATGAATACGACCACGAACAAAGATCGAGACCTTCCAGTCGATCGGATTCGATGCATGACTCGTATAGAGCCAGAGAAAGAGATGATCGCGATAGGAGGCATAGAGATAGAGAAAAATATCGGGCACGGAGAGATCCTAGAGATGTTTATAATCCGTACCAAGTAAGTAAAAGATACATTCTAGAAAAACTTGTGCCATGAGCGGACTCTGTCAAAAAGTTTGCCAATGAAATATTTATATTACCATTTTTTTCCTGTACTTCCCTTGTCAATGTATTGTCACTTGTCAGGACCGTTTCAACTTTTGCATTGGAAAAATTGTTTTACATTGAAATTATTTTGTAGGGTTATTCTTACGATCCCTATAATCCCTACTACCAACAATATCAATATTACGAAAATCTACGAAGAACCAATCCCCAAGCTTACGCTGAATGGTACAGGAAATATTATCAACAAGCCGCTGGTCAAACTGCTACTTACGGTGCCGAAGACAGAGCTTCGGTTCATTCGGGAAGAAGTTCCGCTAACGATGAACTAGTGAAGGATAGGTAAGAGTTTTATTTAAAAGAAAATTCCAAAATGTTATTTTAAATTTTGTGTATGTGGAGTGGTTTTTTGTTGTGTGTTTTGTAAAGTTATTAGTAAACGTAATAGATTATGAACATTTTTATTATTAGAATGGTTTGAGGTGGTTTTTGCATAGAGATACTGCAAATAGGTTGAACGGTTGAACTCCAGTAAGAGAGGAGATAGACGACCAAAGGTTTTTCTGTCCTTGTTTGTGTACATACAGGGTGATTCATTAAGAATGTCCAATCTCTGAACTGTAGATTCCAGACCTCAAAATATGATGATTCTGCTCAACATGCCTTATGCAAATATTGCTAGTTTCCGAGATACAGGGTGTTCAAAGTTTAAATTTTGATTTTCGCAATCATTTTTTATGTTTTCACAATTTCTTTTTGAAAATTGACAATTTTACGTTTTTTGGCATGAAAAATCATCATTTGCAATCTAATTTAACATTGCTAATAGAGGGCGCTAGTTACACTTGTTTGTGTTAATTAAATCAAAGTAAACTTTTTTTGGGTTAAACTTACAATTAAAATAATAAAAAAATATTAAAAAGCGTTAAATTCTACAAAAAAAGTTACTCTTCGTTGATTCGAGTAACTCAATCGGTTATCGATAATTTTTTCATGAAAAATTTTATTATTCCTTAAATATGTAACAATAACAAATTTGTAAACAAAAATAAAAAACTTCAAAGCAAATGCTCAAAATGCCCACCATTTACTTCAATACACTTTATGATCCACTTTCGTAAAATCATAATTTAAATTTAAACTTTGAACACCCCGTATCTCGGAAACTAGCAATATTTGCATAAGGTATGTTGAGCAAAATCATCATATTTTGTGGTCTAGAATCTACAGTTCAGAGATTGGACATTCTTAATGAATCACCCTGTATAGCATACACGCTACTAGAGAAAGACAGCATAAACCTCCCATTTTCTATCTCTCTCTTATATGCTGACGGGTTCAAAGCTGGCTTGTTGCCTCTATTTGTGGTATCTCTAAAGGTTTTTGTCTCAATCGATGCAGTAGTTCAAATGTAACATTTTCTTTTCAACTCAAAAATGACATCAGTCTGTACAGTTTTTGAATTTTTCTGACTCATTTGGCCTCCTTCAACCTAGTTTATTCCATTATCACATTGAGTAGTTCACATGTCACATATTTGCACCAGTTCAACAATGACACAATCTGTACAGTTTTGAAATTCTTCTATTCTATTTAGTGTAATTTAATCTCACCTATTCCTTTCTCGCAGTCGATTTAGTAGTTCAAATGTCACCTTTTGATACCAACTTATTAATAACATTTCTTTACAATGAAGATTACATAACTATTAAGTTTACTGATAAAATTAAGAGTGCGATTAATAATAGTTTGGTGCGGCGTTTCGTATTTGCTTTAGTTTTAAGATAAATTTGCATACAGCGCGAGCGAAAAGTACAGAAACATTGAAGATATATAAACCTTCAACTTCTAAGCGTACATTTGATAATTTTAATGTATCTTCATGTTTCAATATAAATTGAGCAAATTTCATACTTTTAAATGATATATGTTTAATAGGAAAAGTTTGTTGCTTATTTTTTTAAAAACAGATGATTGTCAGCTTATTTATTGGTTTGAAAACCTGCTGCTCGTTTTTTTATTTTTAACCTTCAAACATATCCATATTAATATTGAGAATAATACGATTTCGATTCCATACATTATTTTTCTGAACCAAATTCCGTTTTTACAAAAAAATATCTGGAAATTTTGTAGATGTCAAACTAACCATTTATGAGGATTCCATAGATTCCAATCCATGTCTACCTAATTTTACTTTAATTCTTCCAGCTTGGCTAACGATTTTAACTTCATAATTTTGTTTTTGGTGGGTTAGAATACCCTGAATCATTTTCCAAATGGGATTAGATTAACTCTAAGCAGTAATTAAGAAAAAAAATTATTCCTGTATTTACAAATTTTCTTTTTGCATTTCTACTTATCACTAGGGTAAAATAAACGAGATTTAATAGACAAAGATGTATGATATTTCTTAAAACAGACTCTACAGACCACCAGATATTCAAAACGACTTGTTGAAATTTTGACAGGTCCTGAACGTCCTAGAAACTTTGTGGCTTATCATAACATTAAGGAAAACCTACAAGCTAGAACTGAAAAGTAACTAGCTCTTAGTCTACGAATTTTGTTACGTTGAAACGGAATTTGGTTCAACCCACGGTTAAATCTAAAAAACACGGTATTGAAACATCCTAAAAAATGCACTTTTTCCGCACATTTCACCTACACACAGGTCGATCATAACTTAACATCACCATATTCCTTTAGTCAGAATGAAAAAATAATAAAGGCATCATTGACATCATCATGTTTTTATCATCTAGGTGTGCTTTGTTCACTTGTTTAGGTATACAAGGCAGAGCTTTTACAGTCAGATGAGCGCGTCGCAATTAGGAGGCTACTACAGGGATATGCATACTCATAGCGTTTCGGGTGCCCAATACGCTTTAGACGCTTCTAGGTGAGCCTCCTCATATCAATCGATCTCTTTTATAGATGGTTTGACAGAAAATCCTATTTACAGCAAATTTTTAAAACTTTGGTTTTAGGTTTGAAATTAAATTTGCTTATAATTGTATCTTACAACAATCTCAAATTTCTTTACTAGATATTATGTATGTCTGTATTTTGGGGTGACATTCACTGAGACCTAAAAGATCTATTGTGCCCCCTTACTTCTATAGTTAAAATAATACCCTTCTTGGTGTGCGTCATCGATTGTGACGTATATCCGGGTTTTCGGCATGTCGTTTATTTTATATGCTATTTTGACATATAGCTAACCTTAAATTTGATAAATAAGATCATCAGTATTGTATTTAGCCAAATTCGGAAAGGCTATGCAATTAATAATTACCAGCTTCTTTTTCTAACTGAAAATACTTGAGAACTTTCAAAATACTGATGTTTTTCCGTGTATTCATGCATATTTTTGTATTATTCATATAAATAAAACAATAAGATTAATATTCACTTTTCATAAATAATAATTGACCGTAAACAACAAAGTACAGACCTGTCAAGAACTGTCAGTGTGACAGTAGAAAAAGACGCAAGACTTATTGCCGCTACGAAAGTAACGCCTTCATAGTATTTTAAGCTCTCGATTGATAGGTTGATCTTGAGCGTAATCTAAACATCAACCAATCAAATTTTTGTAAGTCAAAGATTAGGGTTAACGTTTGTAATACATTTAAACGGTTCATTATTGTGATATTTTGATTAGGATTAATCACAGACCTGCCTTTTTTTCCATTTCTTAGACATTAACAATCGATGACGCACACCAAGAAGGGTATTATTTCAACTATACTTAGTTTCTGAGGGGAATCTCAGAAATTAGTAGTTCCTTTAATCCTATTTCCCGGAGGAATTTTAGGATGTCTGCAGGCTTCAACTTAGATAAATGTTCCTCTTCTATCCAGTAATCTCCTAGGTGATGAGCTCTAGGATTCTGGAGTGCTGTGCAGTTGGAAAGTATGTGGATGGAGGTTTCTTCTTCCATTCCACAAAATCTGCATTCTTCTTCCTCCACTATTTTGACCTTTTTCAGGTGCCCATTCAGGCGACAATATCCCGCTAGGATCCCTGTTAAAACTCTTAGCGCAGTTTTACTTTGACTTATGCATTCATTTGATCTCAACTTATGCATTCATTTGATCTCAACAGGTTTTAGTCACCCAGAAGAGTCTTTGATTGTATAAGCCCTACTAGATCCTTCCAATCGTCAGATCTTCTCTTTTTCTCGGCTTTACTTATTTCTTCCAATATTACATTGGGGCTGATTCCGCAAAAGGGTTCAGGCCCCCAGAAAGGTATTTTAGTCCCTCCTTTGCTAGTTCATCTGCTATTTCATTTCCTTCTATTCCAGTGTGTCCTGGAATTCATAGTAAGGTGACTATATTGTTCTCGCCTAGTTCATTGAGTTTGTCTAGGCATTCCCACACCATTTTGGAACTGATTACACAAGAGCTCAGCGCTTTAATGGCTGCTTGACTATATTAAGAGATATTACTTAATTTCCTCTAAACCTCTATGCATCGACCTCTATAAAACTATTTCAAATTTAATCTATTTATCACTTTGCTGATCTCACTAACAGTTTGCCCCTAATCTCAAACACTGGGAAAAATAAAAGTTTCTACTATATACCCATTTTCATTGATAATGTCACCACATAAATCTGTTATGTATCCTTTAATCTCAATAAATTGTCCCATTACACACTAGTGGCAAAAATCTTTACACTTATTTGAAATTTCATTTAATAATGACACAATGTTATTTATCTCTGCCCCTAATCTCAGTCAATTGTCGTTTTACACGCTGGGGGCGAAATTTTTTTACTTGGATCTTAGTTTTATTTTAAATTTTTCCACATTTTGTTGTGATTTTCACATAGTTGGTATACAATATGCTTCATTTTGCCCCCTTTAACTTTGGGGCAAAATTTTCTACTTATGTCAATTCTATTTAAAATTATGTTATGATGTGAATGCAATTCTTGAATTTGCTTATTTTCGTATAAAATGTTCAAGGTGAATCGGATAAAAAAGATAAAAATCAACGAAAGGATTTTCTGTCAAAAACTTCGAATGAAATCTATAAATTAATATGTAATATTGGAAAATTGAATCATATTAGTAGGTATGTATATAAATATATAGATCATTAACAATTTAACGTCTGATAGTCTTACTAGCGCTAAAATGTTGAGAAATTTCAAAAATTATAGTGATTCGAGAAGTTCGATGCTGCCATCTGTTGGAAGTATATGAATAAAATCGGTAAAGAAACGCTTTTAAAAAAACTGTATATTATATATTTTTCCAAGAGGATTCTCCCAAGCGCAAAAATCCGTTTATATCTAGAGTAGCTAAAGAAAGCAAAATGCTATTCTTTGGAAAGCTTGAACAAATTTTCGTCATTCAGCTTAGCACAATTTATCCATCAATGAAGTTATAATTTGTTGAAAGCTTCTAAGAAGTTTTGATCTTTTTTGTTATGTTGTAGAAATAGTTAAATTTTTTGAGATTATCATTGAAAATATCGTTTTGAATCCATTTTCAGTTGCTTGCTTATACATATCATTTGCTTTTTCTTTATTTGAATATCGAATTGAAATCGAATACATAGAAACTGGAGAGACGAAAAAGTACACTTAATTGAGTGACAGTTGAACTCGACATTGCTCACATCAAATTCAAGCAATCGCACGCTGCTTTTGTTGGTTATGGTTTTTTCTTCTTTCTGGTTTTTAAAACTGTCATTTGAAAATTTGCATAATATGATTTTCAAAACAATTTGCATGGAAATATTTAATCGTACTGTATATTGTATCAGTTGTTATTTGTATTTCGACAATGGAGAAAAAGAAAAACAGTTGTTTACTTATGTCTTTTTTTTAATAACCCAGAAGGAGATAGAGAGTTGGAGTTTTCGCACAAAACTATCTATTTTTTTACAGTTCTACTCACATTTTATAAAGATGCTGCAGGCAGTCCTTTTTAGCTTATAATATTTTGGGATTTTAAATGGGTCAGATACATCTGGGGCATCCATCAAAGTTGATAAACTTGAACCTTTTGAAGTACTTTAAAACTAATGTTGAGTACTATAAACAACTATAGACGAGAAAAAGTCTATTTGGTCAAAATCTGTACTAAATGCACTGTGCACCAATTCTTGAAATATAAATAACAACTTATTCTACAGTGTGACTAATTTTGGAAGGAAGCACCCCTGTAAAATCCGCATTTTTCAACCGATTTTGATTTAATTTTTTTTGTTAGATTCAGTATTAAAAACAGTATTTTGGCACAAATTTTCATAGCTTAATTACTATTTTCAAGTCCCTTTATGATAATTTTTCTTTGCCAAGGAAGGCAAAAGTATATTAGGCATTTTTTTCTCAAATAAATAGCTATACCACTGGATTCAGAATCATCACAAATATAAACTACCAAAATTTTATAAAAAATGTTTATTAACGACAAAGTTATTACCACATGAATTTGGAAATAATGGTATTTTCATTAATTTTTTACGTAGAATGTAGGTTAGGTTAGGTTAGGTTTGTGGTGAGTGGGTCTATAAGGCCCTCCACTGCGACTCACAAGAGTCTATTGTGGCTCACACCTATTCAGATTTCACCAAACAAGTTCAGCTTCTTAACAAAGCCGATTATTTTATTTGGTGAATGATTTTTCAGAATACTGTGACTTTCACTGTCCGCTAGTATTCTGCTTCGTTCTGCATAAGCCTGATTTGTGCATTTAGAAATATGTACAATTCTGTATGCTGTCCATCTAGCCTCTCTTTCCAAAAATATATGGAGAGGAGGAAGGTCCAGAAGGATTTCCATGGCTGCTGACGGTGTGGAGCTGATAGCACCAGTGATTGCCAGACAAGCCTGTCTCTGTAAACCAGAGAGCTTTGCTTGGGCCGTTCGCTGTAAAGCTTTTGGCCACCAGGCAATAGCTCCATATGTGATCATTGGTCTAACGATCATCACATATATCCAATAGATTTGTTTGGGTCCCAAGCCCCAAGATTTTCCACAGATCCTGCGACATGTCCACAAAGATAGTCTGGCCTTATGGATAACTTTTTCCATGTGAGCGTTCCAAGTAAGTTTCTTATCTAGGATAATCCCCAAATATTTTACTTCCGCTGCAAATGGAATAACCTCACCATTATAGGAAAGTGGTGGAAGATCCTCCAACTTCCTTTTTCTAGTGAAGGGAACTATTACAGTTTTGCCAGGGTTAACAGACATCTGTTCCCTCTGACACCAACTGTGGACATCGTCCAACGTCTTTTGGAGGATATTATGTGCTACCCTTCCTGACTTGGTCCTTGCCAAGATGACAAGGTCGTCTGCATACGCTTGCAGTTCTACCCCTTCTCTTTCGAGATCGCTAAGCAAGTTATCCATCAAGAGAGACCACAGTAGGGGAGATAGTACTCCGCCTTGTGGGCATCCCCTGGAAACCTTAAAGCTGATGATCTCGTCCTGAAGGGATGTAGTGGCTGTCCTATTTGTGAGCATGGCTCAGTGAAAGCTGAACCAATGGAGGTCGGTAGTGCATTGGTAAATGCTCCTTCAATGTCAAGAAATATGGCCACCGCAATCTCTTTGTTGTTAGGGGATTGTGTGATTTTCTCAACAAGGTTGTGTAAAGCTAAATCTGTTGATTTGCCAGTTTGATAAGCATATTGATGGATGCTCAGGGGGGAATTATATAAAGCTACCCGCCTGATGTAGCAATCCAGTGCTTTTTCAAGTCCTTTAAGAAGGAAAGATGTTAGGCTAATTGGTCTGACTGATTTAGGGTGTGGGTCTGTGCGGCCCACTTTTGGTATATACAGGGTGAATCACGACCAACGGGATAGAGGTTTATAGCGAAACGGTGAAAGTTTTAAAATATTTTTCACTTTAGTAGTTTGTACATTCATATAGGCTACATTTTTAAATATACAGGATGTTCCAATAAAGTGTGGCGTATCAAAGTTATATTTTTTCTTATGGGACACCCTATATTTTATTGCATTATCTGATTGCCCCTGAAAAATAAAGTACTTCTTCATAATGGTTCCCTATACCTAAATACAGAGGGTTCCGAGTTATGCTGACTTTTTTAAAATGTGAGCATTTCGAAAAAAATTAATAACTCATTGATATAACAAATTCTAGCGAATACTCTCTTACATCTAAATAGTTGGACATTTGTTGAATGTATTTCACGATTGAGTACTAAATATCTATTCACAGGGTGTTCAGAATTTTCAGTTTAATTATTACATCCTTCAATGGGTAATATCGGGCTTAATTTAAATAGAACACCCTGTATTTTGATAATTCACCATACTCAAAAAAATGTCCTCTTTCGAATGGTATAGGGGTGTCCTATACCTAGGTATTATACTTTTCGTGCAATTTACAATTTTCCTAAATTGTATGGTAAATCTATTTTAAAACATATATGTAATTCTCTTTAAATTTTAAACTAATGATAAAAAAAACAGTGAAGTTGCCAATAAATATGCACACTTGTAGTTGCAGAGGTACACTAGCTAATTTTTAACCGATAAGTATTTGAGTACATAATAAAACAAAAACACATTTTTAATAAAGCAAATACATAAATACGAGTACTACAAAACGAACAACAAATTATTCAAAGGAAAAAATGAAAAATTACTATAATATATGTTCAAAATGCTTGCCATCTTGTGCAATGCATCACGTGATTCTAGCTTCCAACGATTTACCTATATTATTTAACATATCGGGTGTTATAATCGCGAAAGCGTTCGAAATTCTCAATTTCATATCGTCTGGAGTAGTAGGGGGTATAGAATACACAATATTTTTAATTTAACCCCATTCGAAAAAAGCTCAGTCAATTCTGGTGACCTAGCTGGCCAATTAAAAGGACTGCCTCTACCTATCCATTTATTTCTGAATTTTCTATTGATGTAGTTCCTAACTGCACGTTAAGAGTGGACAGGAGCTCCGTCCAATTGTAGCCACATTTTCTTTCGGATGCTGAGTGGTAGGTGTTCAAGAAGGATCAAAAATTTTCTACCATCTAGGTGTCCGTCAAAAAAAATACAGGCCGATAACATATTCGCCCACAATACCTTCCCGAACGTTTACACTCCATCGGTGTTGGCGATCAACAGTGCGGAATAAATGTTTGTTTGCTGTTTCGCAATAATGAAAATTATTTCTATTAACTAACCCATTATTGTGGAAAGTTGATTCGTCAGTAAACAAGACATTATTGAAAAAATCTGGAATATTTTATGATTCCAATTTAACTGGAGTTACCTATCTGGAAAGGATTCTTCCTGAAGTTGAAAATATTCTTGTAGAGAATTTTTTGGACGTTCAACTTCAGGATATGATTTGGATGCAGGATGGGGCCGCTCTGCTGTTAAAGAACATTTGAACAATGTATTCCAAGTGTGGATAGCGAATAATGGAATCATATTATGGCCTCCTAACAGTCCGGTTATATCCCCTATGGACTCATTTTTTGGGGGGTTTTCAAAAGACATAATAAATAATAATGACTGTATTCAAGTCAATAAAGACCAAATTCAATTGGAAATAAATAATCTAAATGTAACAATCGAGCCATTTCTGGTGCAATTCAAAATATAATTAGAGGTTTTCAATTATGTATTGAAAATAATGGTGGACACTTCGAACAACTTTTCTAAGTTATATTTGTTATATTCGTTATTTTTTTATTATTTGTAATTTTAATTGAATGATTGACCATAACTTGTATTCAATATCTTAAGAACGGTGTAAGACAGGGGTATGATATAGTATATTTTTGAAATCAGAAGAAAACCATCTTTTCAAAATTTCAATAATATACAGGGTGACTTATTTAAAAAAATGAATAATTTTTTTGTGTCCACTAAACTAGGCACGCCACTGTACTTTTGTTGATGTTATAATAAAATTAGTTTATAACCACACAGCTCTTATTCCAAAATTTTTCTTGTTTATGCAATAATAACTATGGTAGTGGCTGGGACATTTATAATGAATAATCCTGTACAATATATTTAATATTATTTTTCTTTACCATGTTGACATTTTTAAAAGTTGTCTACATTCTACGTAAAATATTACTGAAAATACCACTTTTTCCAAATTTATGTTGCAATAACTTTGTCGTTAATAAGAAATTTTTCATAAAATTCTGGTAGTTTACATTTGTGATAATTCTGAATCCAGTGGTATAGTATATTTGAGAAAAAAAAATGCCTAATGTACTTTTTTCTTTTTTTGGCAAAGAAAAATGAACATAGAGGGCTTTGAAAATAGTAATTACGCTATGAAAATTTGTGCCAAAATACTGTTTTTGATACTGAATCTAACAAAAAAAATTAAAACAAAATGCGGATTTTACGGGGGTGCTTCCAAACAAAATGGGTCACACTGTATAAAACATCTCAAAATCAAACAATTTCTTGATACATTTTTTGATTTTATAGCTACTCTCGTCCTTTCGATCAAACAGATTCATCTCTGAATCTCGAGGATGCTACTTTAGCCTCTCAACGTTTAACACCCGCTAAATTCGCAACAGCACACATCAAAGCTTCGATTAGTTCTGGTAAATTGCTGCGAATCCTTCCGCACTATCCCATGGACGGACAATCTGCCACCGTTGAAATTTGTAATACTAATTCGTTTTTGATAAACGACGATGAATTCAAAGAAATGAATCAATTCCCCGGGCCTTTAGTCAAAGGAGTTACACACAAGAAGACGATAATCGAATATTGCGAGAATAAAATTAAAAACGCTATTATTGGTCAAAGAATCGATGACGTCGAGAGTTATATTTTAATGTGGGAGCTATTAATATTATTAATTAGGCAAAACGGGGTGAGTTTAAAACGTTTATTATACTCGGACGCGGATTTATTTGTTTTTTTTTTTCAGATGGTGGTTGGTGCTGATATCGCTGAACTTTTATTGAAAAATAAAAGGGAAATACCTCCTCCTCGTCCTTCTTCTGTTATATCTAGTATAAGTAGTAACAATAAAGAAGATAATCCATCGTCTGAACCTAGTAATCACATTAAGTCCGAAATGACTGGTAGTTTAGTATCTGTTATGAAAGAAGAGGAAGTTACTAATAAATTTAGGGAGTTTTTGTTGTATGGATCCGTACAGGAAGCACTAGGTAAAATCTATACACAATAATTAATGATAATCGTGCATTTTTGCTTCTTAGCTGCGTATGGGCTGGTGGCCGTCATCTGTTACCACGTAACTGACGTAACTGTCATCTGTCACCGTGATCCACAGAACTAAAGATTACACTTTTTAATGAAAATTTATTTAGCCGCATTGGAAGCTTTTTGGATAGGTACAAAATTTACGGATTGATTTTTCATCACTGTCTAACCGTCACTGCGTATCATAGACGTACGATGAAAAATTTTAAAAGTGGTCAACGAGGCATCAATTGGTAATTTAATTCAGTGGCGGCTCGTGAACTTTTTAAGAGCGGAGGCTGGACATAAAACGTTTTTGTAAAAATATACTCTATTCAGAAAATTAATTTAACCTTTGCGCATTTAACCCTACTACTACAGTGACAAAATTAATTATTGCCCAGCAAGAATCAACGTGGAGGTATAGAGTTTCTCTTGCCAAAAGTTTTTTTGTTCGTTTTTTGTTTTTTCATTATTTTTTGATCTATAATTTTTTTTGGAATTTTTCAGATTTTGTTTGTTTTTTTATTAACTTTTTTTTATATATATTAACGGAATCCTAGGGTCTTTAGTTTGCGAAAAATGATCAATAATATTATCAGAAAAAACATCATTTTGTTTTAAGCGTTTTACTAAATCTTCTTCAATAGATATTAAATAACGATTTTGGCCTATTGTATTTCGCAGTTAAGTTTTAATTCGTATTCTGTATTCCGTAGTTCGTTGTTCGTATATCATCGCAACCGCTAGAAGCTAGCCTCCTGAGAGTGTTGCCATTTCCGCTATTTTTTACGATATTAGCAATTGGACTGGTAAAAAAAGGGCAACTGTGTTTCGAGAGAGATGTTTGTGAAATCTAGTCTCAGGGCACTGTTGTCAGGTTCTAAAATAAGTAGTGAAAACGGGGAATTGATTGTGAAATTAAAAATTTTAGATAAACGGGAAATAGAATGAAGGATAATCAACAAAATATTTCTGGTGCTCCTTCGGGGCAATGGGAAGACTTTTTTTTATCATGATGAAATTAAAATATTTCAACTTATAGTTGCACCAATTTCGGAATAGTTGCACCAACATCAGTTCAATGCAAATGCGCAGTTTTTTTTTCAATTCCAAACAAATAGAGATGGAAGTTGTGGATATTGAGGCAGTTTTCATTAGATTTTCGGTATTCAGGAAATTACTTTTACAGAATGGGCGATGAAAAACAGCTTATGGGGTCATGCTCTATTCCTAGCCAGTAAATTGGACAAAAGAACATACGCAAATGTAATGATGAGATTCGCAAACGGATTAACAATGAATGATCCTCTACAAACTCTGTACCAATTACTTTCGGGGAAAATGCCAGCAGCTGTAACTGTAAGTTTTCCTTTTGATTTTCTCAACGCGGGGAATCGATATTTAAATACTTTTTTTCAGTGTGTTTCTGATGAAAAATGGGGAGATTGGCGTCCCCATTTGGCAATGATTCTTTCGAATTCGTCTCAACGTCCCGAACTCAATTGCAAAGCAATCACAACTTTGGGAGATACTTTAAGAAATAGAGGAAATTTGTATGCCGCACAGTTTTGTTATTTGATGGCAGAAGTAAGTCAAAACATGAAAAAATGTTGTTCAATCACTCTGTATATAAATACACCAACTGAATGTTTAAATTTACAGGTTGGTTTTGGAAAATTCGACAATCCCGAAACGCGATTGGTCCTATTAGGTGCCGACCATTCCAAACCTTATCCCAACTTCATAACAAATGAAACCATACACATGACGGAAATATACGAATTTGCTTGTAGCTTAAACGATCCGGATTTCATAATACCACACTTCCAGGTAACTTAAAAATGAAAATATTTTGAAAAAATTGATTTATAAAAAAATTATTTCATTTTCCAGGTTTACAAATTTCTTCTAGCAACACGTCTAGTCGATCGAGGACTAATAGAAAAATCCTTAGCTTATTTAGAGAAGATATCTTCGTTCATTGTGGCGAATCCTTCTCTTGTAAATGCTTCGTTCATCGATAACGTTTACAATTTAGCCGACAGATTGAAATTTTACGATCTCGTCGGCGAAGTCGAAGATGAATCCGAATTCGGCGGCTTATTAGAAGCGAATAGACCTGATAATTCTTGGTTGAGGGATCTCAAAGCCGTTCAAAACGATTTTCATGTAAGTATATGTGAAAAAAAAGTCTCTAGTCTCATTACAACAGTGCTGCCAACCCAACCAATAGTAAAAAGGAAAAAGTGTATAATAACCTTGAAAAATTTATTATCGATGCATAATATATATTATAGTTCATTATTATTTAAACTGAAGCTAGCGACAACTGAGTGATTCACTATCGAATATCAAATAAAAAAACATCAGTATCGACAATCGAAACTGAAATCTCGTGCATATTGAATGACCTAGGCGAGTGGATAATGTTGAACAGGGAATATTCTGTTACCCTACCGCTAACATTGCAATGCGAGTCGTTCAATACGCAGCCGACTTAGAATAGATCACGCGTGGTTTTTGTTTACATGCGGTTTTCCTTGGGACCATCCATATAATAATTGTTTGGTAATACAAAGAAACTAGATTTCTCCTTAGAATTGCGTCTTGCATGTAATAGCAATGGCACCAAACCGATATAATAGGGTACAAGCATAAATTTTGCTATTGGTGGGAATTGACTCTTTATCAGGTCTCCTAACACCTTGCATGCCTTGTTTCCAAAAAATATAAACTTTACTTTTAAAACGACTTTAAAAATCATAAAATTTGAAAGTCCGCCAAAACGCGCTTTACGTCATAAAGATGGCTGCCCCATCCGTTGACGTCACTCCATTTGTTTACGTTCTTATTCGTGAATCATGCTTTGAGTTTTTGTGACCTAATTTGTTTCTGAAAGCTTCAAAATTCCAAGTATTGCATTGTTCCAGAGTGTGAATCAACGTCTTTTAAATGATATCACATGAATCATCGGTAGCGTTAGGAAATCCTCGGGTGGTGGTCGGAATGTGCATTAAAATTTGAACTTTATTTTAAAATTTGGAAGTAATTTTCAATGGAAACTGGTTTATTTCCTATTAGTTATTTTTGATATCAACTTTACTATTACAAATTATATATCTAAGCAAAATATGAAATATGCGTGAACTCTATTGTGATTGCATCAAACTGCAGTAACTAATCAGATTGGTTTCAACTGCGAATGCTTCCGATCAAGAAATCTTGCGTCTTGCATTGCATTACACGTTGTATTGCATCATGTCAAACTGCCTTTAATAGAGTTCAAAAAAGCTTAACCGTTCTTGGCTAGGATCTGGCGTATCCATAGGTCTTCTCTATTATAGATATTATATTAGATTATGGTTGTTTACTTCATGGATCGGCTACTGATGAGCCTTTTCAGTTTTCTTAAATCCCCATTTTTATTTATTTTTTTCGGAGCGCAACTATTCTTAGTGATATCAAGTAGCCTACCACCTTGAAAATTACAGTTGCTTTCCTGATTTCTGACCTCGAAATTGGTTGCAAAAATTGGAACTAGTTTTGTCACGTGGATTAATATTTGTTTAGCTTAGCTTTTGAAGATCGTGGCTTCCTTTTCTTATAGTAATATCTGCAAACAAAGCACATGCTGAACGAAATTCTTAAGGAAATCAATCTAACCTCAAAAGTAAAATATTCAGATGAAGTTCGATTTGATGCAATTTTGGCTGCCAACATAGGTGACGTCTCCCCAAGATCAAACCAGTTTTAAAATAACTATTAATACAGTCATTTGGTTCGAAAATTAGTGGTTACCTGGAAAGTTTTCCGGGAGTTTTGAAAATTGGTAATTTTATAGATCTTGATGTGCTCTTTCCGAATTTTGACTTCTCCTCCTCGTATTTTTGCAGCTCGTGCCGCCATTTTGGAAAAATGACTCTTAAAAGTAGTTTTTTCACATTACCTTCTTCCACTTTTATATTCAATGTATTTCTTGAATTATGTGACATTAATGTTAATTTCACAGTTAATACTAGTTTTAATTTGATGAAAACGTTTCAGGCTGGATTAATTTCTCATCAGAGCATGTCTACTTTGCCGAATTATCCTAACGCCGGCTTTGAAGCCGATCAAAGTCAACCTATTTACGAGCAGAACGTACCCGACTATCAACAAAAGTACGAATACGAATCAAACCTCATTCCACAACAGTCTTGGCAACAGAACCAACAGCAACAACTTGCTCAGGACTATCAAGAAAATCAACTTCAACAACAACCTCAACAAACTGGTGAATATATAAATAATAGATATATTTTCGGTATTGGTAGTTCAAATGTACCTTTAGTTTTTTTAAAGTGATATAAATCCGTACTTTTAGTTTTTGTGGATTTTTTTACAAAAAATAAAGACTTTTTTCATATAATATATAGTTAAATACAGGGTGTTAGATTATTTTTATAAACATTAATGAAAATCAAAATTTAATAGGTCTGAGAAAATTTAGCCAAATTTGTTTGTTTTCGAATAAACGGAAATTGAAATTGAAATTATTGTTATAGATTTTTCCCAAAATCAGTATCAAGATCCAAACAATTATTGGACGAATCAACCGCAATGGAACGACCAGTTAAATCAGTATACCCAAGAAAATACCGATCAGCAAACTTTGTACAATGCTAATGCTCAGGAAGAGGTAAGTAATTATTGATGAGATGAAATTTTTAAATATTTTCTTATTTAAGTTTGCTTTTACTAACAAGAATATATGTATGTGGCGCTTCAAAATTTTAATGAATGCATTAATTTGTCATTTTCAATACGATTACATGGTAGAAATGGACTACGATTATCATCAAGGTGGAAAACTAAGTAAAATGTTGAATAAACAATTCTCATAGAATTACCCAAGCAGTTACACTTTTTACATAAATTTTCCACACTTGAGGTTTTACGGAAGCATGGAGAAGTAATCAAATTATTTTCAAAGGATTTTACATTTGAAATTATTACTTGCAGAAGTGGGAATTCGATAATCTATTTTTTGCGTGATCGATCTTTTTTGTTTATTTACAGCATCGGTTGTCAGGACGGTAGGTTGTGTTTACTGGTTTCTAAGTCTAACACGGCGGTAAGTGATTTACTTACCGTTTAGACGTCGGTAAGTAAATGACTTACCGACGTCCTAGCCCTTCATACATTCAAGTGGTCCTAAATAATATATTACTTCATTCATTACACAAAAGGAACAAAGTTTATTTATATTTTTTTTAATGAACAGAACCGAGCAGAACAATATAAAAAGTAATAAATAGCATAAAAACAATTTCACCAAAATGCAAATTATATTTTAAACTGATCGAGAAATACCAATGTCACCTTTGACATTTCGTTCATTTCAAAGAAATTTAAATTATTTTATGCGAAATTTAATACGATCGCGCAAAAAATGGTATAAGCATCTCGAACGTTAAGGATAATACCGGTCTCCAGCAAAATTGGAGGCTTCGCTACGGTCAGCCTTCAAACATTGCTGTCGACCGGTAAACAACCCTTACCATTCTTAATACTTGATATACTATTCAGCCACCCTACAAGTATTCTCATGTCCTGAATTTGCCAACAAATTCAACTTTAGCATGTCTAAAACAATATTTTTAACACGCATGTTTATTGATTCTTATACACTGCTCTGCAACAATTTTAATAACGTCTTTAAATAATGCTTCATTCCAAAATTCAATTTTTTGCGCTATTGAATCGAATTCAAAAAGAAATATAACTAAATACCCAACTATGCTACAATTATACACTCCACAGGTGGTCTTCTTTCGACTAAGATCTAGTAGCATATTTTTCAAGGTCATTTACTTCCGAGTGGCAAGTTTTCCTCTCAAAATGTTATCAGAGGATCAGATCATGTTCCAAATAACTGCACCAGCTCTTAGTCTGTCATCTGTCAATTAAAATAACCTAAAAGCATTTTTTTGCGACGTTTCTTGTTAACGAGATAAACTCCATCAGTGATAAATTGTAGTATAGTTGCATTGAATTACGTCTCTATGCTGCCTGCTGTAATTTTTTATCTAATTTGCTTTTGTGATGGTTTTTTTTTCTGTGGGACGCAGCCGACAGAGGTAGAGAAAGACATACCTGATGTAAGTACACCATTATCAATACAAGTGGCAAATTCGTTGCGCAAAAGACTAACATCCGTCGCATCTAACAAGTGTCTTCTACCCCCCGACGATGCCATCGAATTGAGAATGTTAAAGAAAGGCAAAAAAAGTTATCCGGATTCGAAACAAAGTAGCGTCGAGTCCGTCGGTTACGCGAGGAGTTCGTCTCACGACAGTTCCGATTTGGAAGTCGAAACTTACATCGGTAGACGTCGACAAAAAAACGTATCGTATCGAGACGAAGAAAAATCTCAGTTAATTTGTTATAAAGACAATACGAAAGTAATTACGATTAAAAATGATTCGAAACACACCAAATACAATACTTTCGATATGAGATGCGACGAAAAGAAGGGCAATTTGGTGAAGTATAATTCTCTTGATATACCCGACTGCAAAACCGTCGTAAAATATCTCGATCCCAAAAGTAAAGTGTCAATATCCGCGGAAAATTTCACGTCTGATTTTAAAGCTACTAAATACGGGAGAAAAAAATACAAACATGATATTATTACCGATACGGTAGATGCTTGGTCGAAAAAAGGAAGTAAATACATGTTTTCTAACCTTAGACATAGCTTGTTTAAAAATGGCACTGATAAAGAGAAAGAAGTCGTGTTCAAACCGCTAGTTTTTGGCGGAACTTACCCTATAGATTTTCCTACTTTTGATAACAAATCTAATTCGAAACGACGTGAACTTGAACTTGATAATAATATTAATAGAAACGCGGATAGTTGTCAAAGACCGCAAATGAGAAAGTACGGTCCAGCTCGGACGTTCGATATAGATCAACCTATTTAAGTTTTCTGTGTAAGTAGAAAAAACGCGCTATACATTTAATTTTGAATTTACTGAAATTTCTGGCGCAGTCAGTAGGATTGACATCAAAATAAGGTTCTACCAACAAAGGATTATTGGTAGAGTAAATTCTCGATCTGGTACATTCCCCAAAAATTTTAGAAAAACCTGTGGTCTACGTTCAGGAAAGTCTTTTTTGTGTCACACTTTGATGTGCTCTAGATGTTTTCGAAAGCTTTATAGAAGTCCAATAGTTTCTCCCTTTTTTTCTTAATCACGCTCCATGTTCTTTTGAAAAGAGCAGTGCTCCTACTGACATTCGCGATCCTACTGACTGCGCCAGTTATGAAGACTCGCGATCCTACCGACTACTCCAGTTACAAAGATTACTAGTTAGCCGTGTAGATCATTATTTAAAATTTCCGGTTGTACCTGATGCTTAAAAAATTCTATAATTAAAAGTAAAGCGCCATTTGCTATTATATCGCAAATCAGAAACTAGTTACACATTTTATAGGTTAAATATTTAATTTTCTGCTATGCGAACAAACATTTTTATGACCGCATAAGTTACACGTCACATGGCATTGTTGAACCAATAATGGAAGAGAACACCAATTTATCTAATTTCGTTAATCATCACTAATTTTCCTTTTACCTTCATTTGCTCCATTTCCTTGAAAATCAATTTTTACATATTTCATCAAAGAATTTCTTCCTTAATCCAAGATCTGGTAAAGTATGTTCATCATTATCATAAAGTGACTAACTAGACACAACAATGTGCTGTGTGGAAGTTATTAAAAACTTTGTATCCTATAAGTTTCTGTGCATTGGGCTGCAAATTACACCAGAGCCACACCACTTCACTATGAAAATGAACATTGTTTACCGTGGAAAAAGCATTTGTTTCAATACCTATGAGCATATGAACGTCAGATTTTCTCAATTATTAGATCCATTTTCAAAATGACATTGACCTTAGTTTGACAGTTAATCATACAAACAATTCCTCATCACTTTAAACATCTGCTTTTATAACTTCCCTACATTTCCTACTTATTTTAAAAATGCTTCTTCTATGATTAAGTGTCTTATAAAACCCCTAAAAATTTGTTCGACATAGTGATACGTACTCACTACCCTCTCAATATTATTTTAAATCAGGGATTGGCAACCTATGACCCATTTACTAATTTCAAGTGACCCACTTTAGTTCCAAAAAATTATAAAACCCTAAACATGAAACGAATATTTTAAGAATAAAAAAAGAAATTTTTACTTTGTTTTTGCGTCCCTTTAATATTCACATTGTAATCAGAAAAGGTTGCCGACCCCTGTTTTAAATGTTAGGTATATTTACACACAAAACATGGAAAACGCACGCGCAACTTTATTTATAATAATTACAAGTGGTACTTTTTCTAAATGAAAAGCCGCCTGATTGTTGATGTTGTTAAATGTTGATACACGTGATGTAATAGCGGAAAATTATCAAAATACTTGTTGTAATAATTGGCTATATCTGTAGAACATTCTTTTGATTGTCCAGTTGTCAAATTGAAAATTATAACAGTTGATATTAGTTGCGTGGATATTTTTCCGCTATTTTAGTAATAAATCACATAAATAAACGTAATTGTTGTGTATAAAATAATTGATAGATTAGATATTGTTATATGGATGGGACGGGGAAGAATCGTTTATTTTTTTGTGAATTTACAGCTTGTATCTTTTTATGTTTAATAAAAGTGTGGTAAACCATGTCTGCTTGTTTAAATTATATCCTATACTGTGAATATTTTAAACAACTAAATATTACAAACATTCCTAAACTTTGAAAATTTACCTAGAAATAAAACAAAAATAGTAAGCAGGATATTCTGAACATGTAACAAACTTTTTGGGATTTGAGGAAAGCAACAAGCAGATATTGCAATTCCAAGTATTTGTAAAACTAACTGCTTTTGTTTACATCGAATATAAATAAAATCCTTATAAAAATATTGCTCAGAATTACAACGCAACTTCCCTTTTCTTGATAGTTTAATTGCTACACTCTGTTTAATATTCTACCAGTTGAATCTACACGGACGTATAGTATAGTAAATTGTCGCTCTGTACTGTTTCTCAGGAATTCCCGCAGGCTCCAGTTTCGCTACCGAATCAACCGAATCCTTACGAACAAGATAAATCTGGAAAGACTGAAGAAGCGAAACCAGTTACAAAACAACAAACTCCTTTGGCTCAAGAGAAAACGCAAAGTACTGGCTGGTTCGGTGGAATTTTTAGTAAATTGGCACTAAAACCCAAAAATCAAATGAAGTTGCCTGAAGATAAAAATCCAAAGGTAAATGTTTGGCATTTATCAGTCTCCGATTCTTCTAAAAGAACATTTATAGTATTTATTTTCTTTGTTACACAAAAGTCTATTTATTATTTTTAATTATTGCAGATTGTATGGGATGACGATAAGAAACGTTGGATAAATGTAGATGATGATCCTAGCGACCCAGCAAATGAATTCAAACCACCTCCAAAATTATCTGACTTGATGCCTAAAATGACCAAACCACAACCGCTATCTAATCCACAAGCACATTCTACTCCCACAGCTAGTACTTCTCCAACAAATTTCGATCCTAATAGAACTCTTACAGATAGTAATGGAGGAATATCTAATATAAATTCAACAGCAGATAACACAGCTCCTTTGATGCAGTCTCAATCCAATATGTTTAAGCTACAAAGAGGCAGAAGTAAGTATAATTATCACTTAATTTTTCTTGATTTGAGGTTTGTTAAATATACCAACCCCAATGATGCTTTGTTTCAGATTTAAAAAACTCGTATGTAGACATCTTCAACCCGAATGGTAAACAGCAACCAAATTCTGGTCCTACTTCGCTTCCTCTTCAAACTCAATTAAATTCAGGAGCACCTCAGATGAATTTTTTCATACCACAACAGATTTCAGATCCTAATGCACCTATAGATTTTCTTACTCCGGGTGGAGTGCCTCACATGGGAGAAACTCAGGTAACTTGAACTTTTATATTTGAGATTACGTAATTCATTTTTTTTTATTTTAGCAACAATGATGGTCTTAATATGGTGGAATGTGGTACAATTGTTGCGACAACAATGTGAAATGAATATGTGTGAATGTTATAAATTGGTGTAATTTTTAATCAATTTGATCCTGTGATCACTAGTAATTTTTATTATATGAATATATAGAGACAATATAATTATATATGATTTATAGAATAAGGGAATAAAAGAGTTACATATTATACAAATTTATATTTTATTGCACTTTAAATAATATATTCACAAAGAATTAAATTTCAAATGCAGATACCCAATTGTAATTATTGATAGAATAATGTTTATGTTGTTTATTAACTTGTTCAATCAATCACCTTTGAAGAACGATTTCAAATATTTTTATTACTTACTTTGTTTTTTTTAATCACAAATCATCCATAGTTCTAAATATTAATGTTCAGTTCATTGGTTGAATCACAAATAATCTACTTGGAGTATTATATATCTATGTTTGTCTGTGCCAAGTACCACTAGACCATAGAGAAATAATATTTGTCTATATAGTGAACTTGTGAAATTAAATACAATTTAAGCTTTGTGATTGGTTACTTGAAATCAACTGTAACCGGTGCCCGTTAAAAATCAAAACCAAAAAGAAGGGTTAGGTAGGTTTCTGAATTCTGGTTAGGTCGTTAGGTGTAAAGGTCATCTATGGTTAGGTGCACAGCAGAGGGTGTGCCGTGGTTAATTTTTTATTAAAAAATATAGTGTTCACCGAGTTTACATTCACTTTTGCTCACGATGACAGTTTCATTTAAATCTAAATATGTATATCAGATGGAGAAAGGCAGTTGGTAAGTTAATTTGATTTAGGATTTACGAAGGTTTATTACTATACTTTTAACAAACTATTAAACACCTCTGCTTTTAATAAAGTAGTTGAAGTCAAAAGAATTTTTTTTTATTTTTAGGTTTTAAACATGCCACCCAGTAATTTCGAGACCAGAATAACTTATTATAATAGGGCATGTCCACGACAGTTGACAATACCTTGGTGGTAAAACAATAGACATGATGAAAAATTATCAAACAACAAACCACTATTAACCTATATTATATATTATTAAATATGCAAGCTCAACAATTAAAATAACTTTAAAAGTACACTGAAGCAAAACCAACTAAACTCAAACACGATCTATCATTATAAATCAGCATAACCTCACTATTAAGTACCACGTGTTCTGAACGCTTTGTTTATTGTTTTACCACCAGGCTAGTTTGAGACGTCACGTGGACATGCCCTATTGCAGTACATGAGAAATTATTTTGGAAATACGAACATACATCTCCACATACCAGGATAATACAAAAAAAATTTATTTAAGATAAAAAAAACACAAGAAAACAAATAATGTTAAGGCAGGTACAGGCAAACTTTAATATAATTTGGGTCTGTAAAGATCATAAGAAAGAGGCCTACATATGATCATATTATAGGTCTGTTCCAACCGCTGTCAGAAACTGTAAGAAACGATCAGAGTGACCAGTTATTCTCTGATCGTTTCTTACAGCGGTTGGAACATGGTTGGAACAGACCTAACATAAATGACCAAGCATGGAGACTGGTCTCCATGTGACCAAGATTAGTGGTTATCTATGGTTAGTGGAACACTTAACACTAACCTTGATAAATGACCATATGCCCTTAGGAAAGTCAATTGGCCATTTTGTTATTCCAACACGTTTCCTTTGTAATAATTTTTAGTATTTTTTTTCTATTTTAGAATATAGTCTGCCAATTGTCGTCGATACAGTGCAATAACTAGTATTATTTTTATTGGGGCAGTTGGTTGTTTTACAGTAGATGTTTATATGCCCTTGTCTCCCAATTACCCAAAAATTGGAAACAACATAATTTGTTATTACCATTATAAATTGATGGAAACTTCTGATTATGTTGATTTACATTTTTCTGTAAATTGTATGCACAATAATTTACAGGGCATTTGGCAAAGAGCATTATTGACAGTGAATACTGGAAATCGCTGATTGTTTTTTTTTTCTTACTCTGTATAATACCGGAACAAGTGAGCTCAGTACGTTTTAATTATAAGTTCCAGTACTTATTTCAGATGAATGCTACACTTATGCCCAATTTCACCAACCATTTCCTAAAGTTAGGTAATACCTAAGACATATTTTGAAATTGCTAAGTGAAATTTTCGTTTTACCACGCTCTGAGAATTACTAGAGAGTGACAATATTGAGTATTTTCTATCATATTTAGGAGTTTCTTAGCGCATGGTGAAACGTAAATTCTATTTTGGCATTTCAAAATTTGATTTAGGTATTACCTAACTTTAGGAACTGGATGGTGAAATCGGACATTAGTAATATTCACTTTAATATTTGTGTATTTTTAAGGAAAGTGAAGGCAAAACAACAACAGTGCGTCAATCCAAGTATATTTTGTTGGAATATGAAAATATTAGGACACAATAGAGGGGAGTGTGTTTTAATAATTTTCAACTGTAAGTATATATAATTAATATTCATAAAAAGTTTAACTGAAGATGCAATCTATACATAAGTCCATAGAAACAAAACCTAGGAAAATATGTTCTGTACCACTGATCATATTGTACGGAAGATACATCAATGCATGCCTTTCCCATAGATCCTAAGCTAAATAAGGTATGAAAAACTGTACTGAAAATTGGAAAACCTGTGACAAAACATATGTTAGTTTGCAGCCACCATTTTACTGAGTGATTTTACTATGGGTAACATAAAGTAAAATTGAAAAAAACTACCACAGCTACATAAGTAGTACATTTTAGCAACCTATTTGCATAATCACTCATTCACTTTTTGTATATAAATGTAAAATTGTATGTAAGTATGTATATATCTTTTTTGTTTTACTAGTATTATTATAAAAACCGAACTCCACACAAAATGAAGTGAAATCTTACATTCATGAGTAACCCAATGTTATATTGCACATTTGTCTGAAATCATCTATTAATTTGAATTAAATCAATAATAAAAATATTGGTAATAGGTAATTGAAAAAGTTCAACTACATTTGGTGATCAGTTCAATGTTTTAATGCCAATTCAATAAATTTCTATGAAATCTGTGGCGACGTTTACTTTATTAGTAAATATAAGTGGTAGTATGAAATTATTGAAAATATAAATTATTTTATTTATTTAAACAATAAACATTCAGCATGCTGAAAATAATTATCGGAGATGTTTTCAATCATTTCTGATGTAAAATTCTTATTAAATTGTACAATAATTTCTAAATCTTATTTTGAAACGCTAGAATATTAAATGAATCTTATAAGTTTCCTCCACACCTTTTTTTCTCTTTTCCCCACTTCTGAGCCAAATCTGTGCAGCTTATTACTTCCAAATTCTTAATTCTAAAAAAATACAAATAGTATTAAAAGGTTAGTGACACGTGATTTTCTCCAATAAGAAAATGCGACGGAAGTCGCCATTTGCAACACCCTACTTATGACTTATTTGTGAAGTTGACTGATGTAGATTGTTCATGTAGTTTTTTTGGTTTAGTTTAGTTTATCTACCGAAAATGCATATTAGTACAATTTTAGCTAGGACAGTTTTCATTTGCAACGAGCTCAAATGCACTGTTATATAATTTTTTAAGTCCGACCCTGTACATTATTTTTGCTTCCAAATTTACAGTCATGTTGAGGACATGTTAGGTTATTAGCTCTGCAAAAAGATAATAAATCGCACAAAAAACATTTTCAATTAAAAAATGTACTTTATTTCGGCCCACAGTGTATTTAATACATTTCAATAAGGTAGAATTTTAAAATTTTACATATCCCATACCATATACAAACAGTACGCCACTGTCAAAACGGAAACGACTATTCGCCATTTGCAACCTCCTATTTGGACAGGGGCGGATAAACATACAACACGGCTCGACCCACCACCAATTTAGTAGTTGAGGTGCGCATGCGTCCAAGCAGCCTTTTACCTTCTATTCTATGTGACTGAAAGTGAGCTGATTAGCGCAGTTGGTAAGGCATTGAGCTTACAACTTACAACTCAGAGGTCGTAGGTTCGAAACCCGGTTAGGTGTTGGGTTTTTTTTTTTTTTTAGTTTTTTATTTCTTATTTTCTGATATTTCTATACATAGTTACACTTCGATCAACCGGGTTTGGGCCTGGGTTTTCTTGTTTTTTTTTTTAGTTTTATATTTCTGATATTTACATATTTATTTCAATATTGTTATGTTACTACTAAATTGGTGGTGGTGGGTGGAGCCTTGTTGTATGTTTACCCGCTCCTATTTGGACGCAAACTTATTTGGTAAAAATCGAATAAATATGACACTAAAAAAGGGAGAAGACGTGATACTAAACGAAGTATAGATGTGTAGATGTGACTTTGATGTCGGGTGCTGTGTAGGCTTTGGGTCTTGGTCCTAAGTGGGTTATCTGTGGATTCCATCATAGATAATAAATATAGGGCATGTCCACCAACTGACAGTTGACAATACTCCTGTGGAAAAACAATTATTTGGTTAGGTTTTATATTTGTAATTGGGTTGTTTTGTATTTCGGATTACTTATTTGTATTTACTTTTGAACAATTCGTGAAACTATTAACTCAACTTCGACTTTCTCCACGATATCATGTGATATTACAAAGTAATTCATCAGAAACATGTTCAATTTCTTGTCTATCCTGTTATCAAGGATTTAACCTCGTAACTCTTCTAGAGCCCGCTAGAGATCTCTCCGTCTCTTAATTACCACTAACTGACTGGCTTAGATTCCTCTACCAGTCGCTAGGTGGTTCTTATCTATGGGTGGTCTAGATGAATGTCATATGAATGTGAAGCGTTGCAAGATGTACGATAATTTCGATCGATCGATCGTATAAGTATTTTGATTATTATTATAATAGTTATTACAAGAATTGTAATAAATTCCGGTAACAAAATTTAATAATGCTTAGGTAATTTATTCGATTTCAAAGGAGACACCTGCCCCTCGCTGGGTACGCCCATGCTTACGGTATGGTTCACAAAGTTCCTATACAAGAAACATACCAAGAAATAATCGTCTCTTGTCTTTTTTAAACAATCATATCATTGTTAATGGATATGATAATAAAAGTTGATGAATAAGTTTATATTTTAATAATTTTTAGTCCGTTAATGAACTTCAAGTGGTCTTTATTGTCTAGGAATAAAAACCGGTAAGTCCAGTGACCTTTTTGAGTATAAAAAAGGTCATATACATGAATATTAATGAATCATGAGAATTACATACGTTTTTTCTATTTTGAATAAGTGAAATATAAACCAAAATAATAAGTATTTAGATATAATCAAAATTCAGTATGTCAACTTATCTTTTTACCTACTTGAATATATTTAAAAATAATCGTTTTCATCCTTATCTATAGAAATAAAAGCACTTGTTCTAGATTAGTTCTCAGTAGTTATCACGATGAAGACACTTATATCTCTTTTATTGACTTTTGTGCTACTGTCTATTTTTAATTCACCAATATCCGGGTATAAATACTTCCGAAATGGTAGATTAGGAAGCAAAAAAGAACCACCAAAACCTAGCAAATTTGAAAAATGGTTTACTCAAAATTTCGATCATTTTAATCCCAATGACGAGAGGGACTGGCAGCAGGTAAGTGAACTACTGATTATTTTCGTTTGATAGACTATATGAAAAGTATTAACTTGCTTAGGCTAGAATAATTCTGATGATGATAACCACAAACAATTTTTTAGAGATACTTTGTAAATGATGAATTCTCAAATGAGAAACATGATCTTGCTTTTTTGACGATTGGTGGAGAAGGAACAGCAACAGATTATTGGATGACAAATGGATCATGGATTAAATATGCTGAGAAATATCGACCCATTTTATTCCAATTAGAACATAGATATTACGGACAAAGTCATCCAACAGAGTAAGATATAATCATCGATTAATATTGGAGAGAAAAACTATACTTTATTCTCAAATTTTCAGAGATTTAAGTATAGAAAATTTGGTATACTTAACCAGTCAACAAGCTTTAGCTGATTTGGCATTCTTTATAGAAGCCATGAACCACGAATATGAATTATCTCCAGATGTTAAGTGGATTGTTTTTGGTGGTTCCTATCCAGGATGCTTGGCTGCCTGGTTGAGGCAAAAATATCCCCATCTAGTACATGGGGCTATGTCCGCTAGTGGACCACTTTTAGCACAGTTAGATTTTTTGGGTGAGTATCAGAATAATCTATATTTTCTGATATTATCATTGACAAGTTTAATGGCATTGGTAAATGTTATTATCAAATTCATTTATTAACTAGTAAAAATGTATTATCTCGTTAAATTATCTAAGATGTGATCTATCGTATCATTCTATTTCAATTCAATTGAATGATCAATTAATACAAACTAGTACTCATGATTATTGCATAAAAATTTACTTTGTTGCGCTACATACATTTTATCTAGCGCAAGTGGAAAATAAATGGCAAATAATAAATTTTTTAAATAACTTCTGGATTCAAAGTTCAAGTACTCTTCAGACCTGATTTAAAATATACATGGTATTTCTGGATTCGTACTGGAACCGTCGGCAATACAACACTTTACACTATTTTACGGGCGTTTCAATAACCAAGTTATCTTCTTCAGAGACTAAAACTAAATTTAAAGAGTTTTATAACTTTAAACAAATGTAAGATAGTGTAAAGTGTGGTGTAAACAGTGTTCAATTGTATTTTATGATGAATCATAATAATTCCCCATGTTTTGTTGGACAACAGTCACTGGGTCAATTAGGTCCCTTCTTCATACTCATTCAGGCGGAATTGAAAATTCTGCCAATACCGGAGCTTTTCTGACAGTACTCTGGCTTAAGCAATATTTCAATCTCACCTGGCCAGTTTCCCTCAACATGTCTTGGACCTACTAGATCATACCAATGACCCGTTCTGCTCGTTTTTTTTTTTCGGTTTTGCATATTTTTTCAATCATTTTATTGGCACTGATACTGCAAAAGGGTTTCCTTTTTTTCTACTTCATTTGCCATTTCCTTTTCCTGCATTCCAGATTATAATAAATGATATTTATTTCCTTTAATTTTTTCAGAATACTTCAAAGTAGTCGCCGATTCATTAGATGCCAGCAATGAAAATTGTGTGTCTGCTGTAAAACAAGGTACAGCTCAAATAGAACTTCTGTTGGAGCATCCACTTGGTCAAGCAAATATCAACACTGCATTCAAATTGTGCGATGATATTCAGAATAATATTCACAACCCTTTAGATATCTCGACCTTTTTCCAGAATTTAGCGGATAACTTCGCCGGAGTAGTTCAATACAACAAAGACAATCGAGAAGCTACAAAAAAATTAAATTTAACTGTTGATAGACTTTGCGATATTATGGTGGATGAATCTATTGGACAGGAAATTCTTAGATTGGCAGCTGTAAATGATTTATTACTTGAAACGAACAATAAAACTTGTTTAGATTACAAATATGATAAAATGATAAGCGAATTGAAGAATACTAGCTGGGATTCTGAATCTTCTGAAGGAGGTTGGTGTAATTTTTCGCACACAATCGCTACTTCTTCCATTAAATAATAAAAAATTAGATGAAAACACTATTTTGTTGCAGGTCGCCAATGGACTTATCAGACTTGCTCTGAATTTGGTTATTTTCAAACCTCATCCTATAAACCACAAATATTTGGAAATAGATTCGATATAAGCTACTCAATTCAACAGTGCGAAGATATTTTCGGTCCTTCGTACAATAAAACATTCTTAGATCACGCTATATATAGAACTAATACATTATATGGTGGATTAGATATTGATGTTAGTAATGTGGTATTTGTTCATGGTTCCTTAGATCCTTGGCATATTTTGGGAATTACTGAAACGATTTCGAATCAAGCTCCAGCCATTTTAATCAAAGGTGAGTTTTTTATTTTCTAAGAGAATTAATTCTACACACTTACTTGAGTTTCCAAAATATTGATATGCTATCCAATTTGTTGAAATATACTATTTTAACAGGAGCAGCCCATTGTGCTAACATGTACAATCCATCGGAAGATGACACCCCTCAGTTAAAAGCGGCCAGAGTTGAAATAGAAGAGTTAATTGGAACTTGGATAGATCTTTGATGTAAACAATCCTTTAGTTAATATGTATAATGATTGTGTGATTTATACTGAAATATGTTTTCAAGAATATTGTCTGTTTAGTTTATTTTACCAATCATTAAACGTACAAATCATAGAGAAATATAATAAATAGTACAGTACATTTATTACTCTATGAGTAGAATGGAGTAGAAATAACACACAGCAAAATGGGGTTATGTACATATTTTCTTGTGGCATAGATAATAAAATAAAATGGGAAACAATGAACAAATCTCAAACCATGTTATTCAAGCCCTCTTTTGGTCTGGTGTAATAATTGTAAAGATCAGCAGATATAGTTTTCCTGGTTTCCTATATCATTGCACAGTTATACTGATCTTAAATGGGACAAAGATATCCAGAATATCCCCATAGGGCTAATAATATCAAAGCTACTATTTGTAAAATCTTCTTCTTTTTTCTATTCATATATATTAAGTCAATCACTAGATAGGGCACTATTTGGACTAGCCAAATCAGTGCTGCCAGATGTGAGATACGAAATTATCGAGCAGCGTTGACAAAATTATCGAATTTTTCAGAAAATTATGTTACACATAGAATAATTTAAAATAAGGGCCCTAATACTTAAGAAAATATTAAGCACGGATTTTTTAAAATTTATTTTATTGATAATAAAATGTTTTTGGTAAAATATAAAAACTTAAAAACATAAATTATGTAATAAAATATATAAAAAAAGGAACGAAATCATACATTCTACTCATTTACTCTTCTAAACATTAACTCAACGTAATCACAGTCAAAAAAATCATAAAAATAAAAAAAACCTACTTGAAGCAAACTTCGACATCGTCATTTTGATAAATTAAATATTATTTGAAGACATTCTTTATAGATATCTGACAAGTAACTTCAAAGTTATAGCATTCGCCGTTACATCGTTGTGATGATATTATGTCCCATGGTTATTTTACTTAAAAAATATAGATTAGCGTTTTATTTAAAAAAATTAATATTAGTTTATGCCTTAGTGAAATTATGTTACAATTATCAATTATGGTACAAGTGAAATTTCAACTTTAGTTTGGGATAAAATTATGTTACAATTCGATAATTATGTTACATCTGGCAGCACTGAGCCAAATATATATCAAGTATACATCATGTCAAAAGTAACTTCTGTCATTCTGACGATGATATTTATATCGAAACAATTGTCAATTTACTTGCAATTTACAAATTTTTACAAATATATTGTGGAGTCAATCAGAAACAGTTAGTTTCATTTAAAACCATATGAGTCGTAACTGTGTTCTTCATTCAGCCAAGACTAAAAGATATTAAATTAACTGTATAGCTTGCTATGAAAAAGGCCTCACATGGATAAAAAAAGATTAGCACTGCGCTGATTGGAATATAAAACATAAGTTGTGCTTTTTTGGTTATTATATTTTTTATCTTAAACAATGGATTATAGCCAACATAGTTTATTAAAACGCCCAAATTTTGTTCAAGTAGTAGATTTTAATAGAATTAAGAACTTATCTTTCTCATACGTTGATATATTTCTGTGGCTGAGAAATTGAATAATGAGTTATCCCCCCAGATATTAGCTAGTAAAGGACGAAAAGAAGAAGACGTTTGTCATTGAATTTGAAAATTGAGGTTATGACTAAGTGCAAGTATTTTTAACCTAGTTTTCTAGAACTTTATTATAATTATTTGTATATGATAACATGAAGGTTTCAATAGAGTTTAGGTAATTTTTTTTAGATCATTCTTTTAAATAATAAAGTTTTTGAATTTTGTTCGTTTTTAGTGGTGGTGCGGAATTACTGTTCGGTAACAAGAAGGCTTATAATGTAGACTTGCCAGATCAAGAAAATAATTGTAAGTAGGAACATCAGAGTTAAAAAAAATATATTTTATTTCATTTCAGGGTTGCTAGGTGATTTACTAATGTGGATGAAAGATAACATGTTACAAGAAAGACCCGAGTTGTTTCTTCAGGATAAATCTGTGTAAGTTGTTAATAATGTTCAAAAACAAAAAATAAAATTATTAATCTAATAAATTAAGAGCACCAACATAATACATACATAAATTGATATTACAGACGGCCTGGAATTTTAGTGTTAATCAATGATATCGATTGGGAACTAATGGTAAAATTGTACTTTTATTCAAAGTTTCCTGTTTAACTGTTCCATATTTTCAGGATACAGTGAGTTATGAAATACAACTAAACGATAGGATACTTTTTATATCTACCTTACATGGAGGATGAGAAACTGATATATTTTATATTATGGAATATAAACCTACTTTTATGCATTTAATTGAGATACACAGAAATTATTGATCTAATTATTTAAGTAAATAAAGTTTTATATAAGATCTTAGTTTTTTAACTAATCCCAAATATTCAATACCCATCATAGTACGAGTCGTAGTATAAACATTGAAATCTGCAAATGTTTTTTCAACGTTTATTTACTATATCTATAATCACAGTTTCAACATATATGAATAGTTATCTTAAAAAACTGGCTAAAAATGAGGTTAAGTTCAACAAAAATCACAGTACAACATAAAGGTACACAAAAAAGGAATAACCTGTTCGAACAACTTACATTTATCTAAACACGCCATTCTGTAGATAACCAACCAACTTATTGCTAATATTCCAAAACTAAAATACATATTGCCGAAATTTTGCTTGAAATCTTCAGATTGATGCATTTGCTCCTTTTGCAGATTCAAGTAGAGGTTTTTTGAAAAACTTCAGAAATTATTATAATAGCAGCTACTCCAACAAGAAACAATCCTGCAGGTACCGCCGCCGCTATTTTTCCTTCTAATAAAAAAAAAACGGAAAATGCATTCAAAACATAACAATAATTCACAAATCAAGCTGATTAAAATCTAGTGTGATAAATAATTAAATTTAGTTAATGGAGTTAGTTGGCAAACATTCTCTAACTATTTAATTGTTTTACCTGCTTTGACATCGTCCCATTCTACCATTCTAGGCAGGTCTGCCAAAAATAAAATATATTTAATTTGTGAAGATACTTTTTTTGTTACTTATGGGTTGGCCAAGCAAATAATAAAACTAAAAACATTGTTTAAAAATGACAAAAATGTTCAGTTTAATTCCAAAGTGGTATGGAAATTCCAAGAAAAACTTGAGGAGCTAAGTAATACCAGCATTGTCACCATGTTGTGGATACTGGCTAAGGGAGGGGCTGAAATACCCTTTTGTGGTGTCATTAGAATGGAAGAAATACGTAAAACTAAAGAAAGGTCCATTACAAATATCTAGTACAGCTAAGATACTCCTGAGAAACTTCTACTAAGGGAGATCAAAATGCTGTATAAGACGATTGCACTAACAGTTTGACACACGATACACTTACTCACGGTATGTTCTTGGGCATGTAGCCGACAGCGTGTGACGTCATGTGGGAATCTCAATCAGTGATGTACAATGCTTAATATATGGGAAATACTCTGTTTGTGTTTAATTTTCATGCATATTTCCACTTTATGAATGAATATTTAAATGCGACATGGTTTTTCAGATATAATATGAAATGTTACTTTATTATCAGTAACTTAGTTATCTTTTTTTGGTAAGTACAATGATGCTGGGAGTTAACAATGTACAAAACGTGTAGAAATATGTAGGTAATATATATTTTTTACATATTAAAAAGATTTGAAGCAGAAATATTTATGGGTGGGCAAAATTAAAACCATTGTCTAATATAAAGAAAATTAAACAATGTTCACACCATTATATTATAAATATTTTATATCTCTACCATTATATTTTATTTATTATACAAGACTGGGATACGAAACGAGCCAAAGGCGAGTTACAAAACAAAAATAGCCTTATATTATAAAATAGTATTAAATAACACTCATAACAGTAAATTAGTGGCTAATAAAATTCCAAATAAACGAATCAACTCAAGTAAAATTGAAATTGAAGCTAACAACACCTTGTATTGCATGAAAACACAATGAATCGAGAGACTGGTGAGAGGTGGGAGTAAATTTTTGGTTTCCGCGTGACGTAACTGCGCGGCTCAGACGCAATTTGAAGTAGAAATCAGCATACCGTGAGTAAGTGTATCGTGAGTTTGACAGATGTTTTAACGTATACTTACTTAGACTTTCTCTTGAAGAATCTGTTGATGTCCATCCCAATGATCTATCGATGCCCTTCTTCCACTGGGCATATTTTATATCTCGCACTGGAAGAGAAGTAATATGGTACACAATTTAGTGTTTACCAAATAGATAGATGTAGACAACTTACAATTATCGGATATTTGAGGCAGATAAGAATCATATGGTACTGGTAGAATTTTATCTATTTCCCATACTTCTATTCCCTCAGCTATACCAGCTGCTATGGCAGCTCCTAATGATGTTGTTTCGGCCATTGTTGGTCTAACTGTAATAAGATTTGTGTTAACACAATATTTATTGTTTAATTCAATATTTTCTTTGATCACATTGAAGTGATAAGAAAAGTGGCAAGTCTTATGGTAAAATAACTATTTTGAAGTTGAAAATTGTGGAAAAGAATACTGACCAACTGGTATACCACAGTAATCAGCTTGCATCTGCATCATATAATCATTTACAGTCATTCCTCCATCTACTAAAAGTTTTTGTAAAGGGTATCTACAATCTAGTGACATAGCTTCTAATACAGCTCTTACTTGAAAACACACAGCTTCAAGAGTAGCTTTTATTAAATGGCCTGGTTTTGTTTCTTCAGTAAGTCCACAAATTACACTAAAAGCAAAACATGTTAGCTTGATTGGCTATAATTACTTGACGACTCACCTTCTGGCATCTTTTCTCCAATATGGAGCATATAAACCTGAAAAAGCTGGAACAAAAACAACCTCTCCAGCAGCAGCCTCTCTATTGGAATCTACAGAATGTGCCAATTCAGCAACTTCTGAAACATCTTTAAATAATTGCAGGTTATCCCTCAACCATTTAACAGCTATACCTTAAAGGAACATTAAACAAAGTTTTAAGGAATTTTTATCAAATATTGTATAAAAACCAACCTGCTATAGCAACCGAACCTTCCAAAGCATAGACAGGTTTCCCTTTGGGTCCAAATTTATAAGCAACTGTTGTAAGTAATCCATGTTTTGATTTAAATATCTTGAAGAAAAATATATTCAAATAATCTAGCTATAAAAATGAATAATAGTATACATACAGAGTGTCCAGTGTTATACAGAATAAAACATCCTGTACCATAAGTACTTTTTGCTTGACCAGATTTAAAGCACATTTGACCTACTAGAGCTGCTTGTTGATCTCCCAAAATCTAAAACAAAAAATAATATATGATATTGAATATGCATGTAGTTTATGTTAGAACAGTATTTTCCTTACACCTGCAATAGGAACTCCATCTAACGGTGAATCCATTACGATAACTGCATATATTTCAGAAGAACTTCGAATTTCTGGTAGAATATTCATAGGAATGCCAAAAATATCACACAATTTTTTGTCCCATTTTAATGTTTCTATATTCATTAACATAGTTCTGGATGCATTTGTTGGATCAGTAATGTGGATTCCACCATCTGGACCCCCTGTCATATTCTAAAATATTCAATATTTTTAACCTAAATCATGATTTTTTTGTTGTATTTACCCATATCAGCCAACTGTCAATGTTTCCAAATAAACACTTATCTTCATCTATTGCTTTTTTTACATTTGGGACATTGTCCATCATCCATTTTATTTTAAGAGCACTAAAGTATGTACTAACTGGAAGTCCACAAGAACTTTGTAGAAAATCTTTATTACGTTTACCATTTTGTAAAATTTCATCTACTGTAGCAGATGTCCTAACATCCATCCATACTGTAAGAAATTGGAGTATAATGATTACATTATAAATTGTTTTGAAAAAGAAGAGCTCACCAATAGCATTATAAAGTGGCTGTCCAGTTGTAGCATCCCATAGAACAGTCGTCTCTCTTTGATTGGTAATTCCAACAGATGTAATATCACCATAATCTATATTAAGCTTTTCTAAATTATCACAAGTAACTGCTATAGTCTCCTTAACAGCTTTAAGAATAGCAAAGGGATCTTGTTCAAACCATCCTTCTTGAGGTACAATCGCAGGTATATCTATCTGATGATAGGTCAGAACTTCTGCTGTTTTAGAAGCAAATACCTAAAAATAATAGAAATGATCGAATAAGTGTATTAACACAATAAATCGATAAACAATTTTGTGTAAATTGGACCATGATCCACTTTTTTACGCAATCTAGTTACATAAGAGTTTCTAATGAAAAATAATTATAAACGGGTATAACTTATGAATTTATAACAAGTTTCTAGTCGATGGCATACAAATTTAAATTTAATCAAACAATAATATTTACATACCAGAAACCTAGTACTGGAAGTACCTTCATCTATGGCTCCAATCAAAGGTCCATATTTTAATCTAGTATCGCTCATATTGTCTAATTTCTATTTAAAATTCAAATCCGGCTTTTTAATGTACGGAACATTTTTTGTAAATAAACATAACCCTCAAATATACGTGAAATTCTGTCAGATGTGTCTGTGGTCTAATGTCTGAAATAAAAAGGTAGGCAACTCATTTCTCCTAACAGTGGCGGCTCGTGGAGTTTGGCAATAGGTAAACAGACAAAGCTGAAGATCGAAAATTACCAATTTCCTGATTTACTCATTTGTTTTTATATGCTAACTGTATCGTTTTTCACTTTATTAAAATTTGAATGTCTTATGTGTCTATTTTGCTATCAGGGCTAGATTCACATGAAGAAGTAAATATTAAGACAAAATAAAACTATATAAATTGGGGACTGCCGATAGAAGTGGAAACGCAAAGGGGTTTATTTTATCGCCCATGATGGTTGGAAATGTTCATAAATGCATTTATTCTTTTTTTTAATGTAATTGTACGCCTACGGTAGGGTAGATACTTACATTCTCGCCCGGAAAGGATTTTAATCTGGAAAGCTGCTAACTAAACTACCTAGTCCTAGTCAAGTTTAAGTTCTATACAATTTCGAAATATTCGAATGACTTCATCAAGGCTAGAATATTTTCCATGTACGAGTATAATATGTGCAAATTATTCTCTGGTAAATTTCCCAAAAAAATTAAAAAAGAAGAGCACAGCCTAACGTCACTTACTAGCTACGTTCGGTACGTGCTCGGTATTTGTATCGCAAGGCGACGGATTTTTGGTCACGCGATCTAAGATTTGCTTAAGCAGTGAAATTTTCAATGTAAATGGATACATGGAGACGTCATATGTCAAGCGAGCAAATTTTAAGCTTAAGCACGCGCGTAATTGAATGTAAATGTACCTTAATCTGAGAACGAATGGCCCGACCAACCATAGATATAAACAAACTTTTATCGGTCATTTTTGCCATACACGGAGAATGGACAAATAAAAATTTAATGTTTGTATAAACACCTCAAAGGGTTATCAATAAAAACACTACGAGATTTATATAGTAACTAGTGATCACAACATAACCTCACAACAACACATATTAATCTTCGGATTGATCTGAGCATTAAATTACCAAACATTTCAGATTTACCTCCCCTATCTCTAGATGTAATAAACAAATAATTAAGACTAAAAAGATTGATCGGACGCAAATAACAAACACATGACAGTGACAGGTGTCGATTAAGCGATGACAGTTGTCGATTAAGCGGTTATAGTTGTCGATTAAGCGATTACAGTTGTCGATTAAGCGATGACAGATGTCAGTTAATATAAATTAAACGAAAGATCATCCATTAATACGAGCCATAATAGATAGATTATGTGTATGTCAGGTTGCCTGTACCAAAATTGTTTGTTATTACAAAATAATTCTTAATAGAGATAGTTTGTGAGTGTGTGTATAATAATAGTAGCTCAAAAATGACGGAAAATATCATTATCCTCATTTTATATTTGTCTATATCTCCAGTTGATTGTTCATTGAATTAATGTTGTAGAAAACAGAAGTGAACAACATTTTAGGCAAAAAATATCACTATTGTTACATACATTGTTGGTTGAATAAAAAGTGTTACTTACATTTTTGTTATTGTATAAATTTTACGTTAAGCGTATCCTGACATGAAAGGAAGTTTTAAAATTAAAAAAAAATTACCATTACAAAACACCTCGACAGAAATCGTTTGTTGGTTGGTTGATTTTAACATAAATCGCTGATACTACTGATGTTTATCATAAAAAACGTTCCTGATTTTATTATCGATCTTAAATACATGCAGAGTCATAGCGTATTGAATTGTAAATAGTTATAACAATAGCCACCGCACAAGTTGTCTGCATATTTTGAAGTTCGTTAATAAGCTATTCTTATGCAAACACGTCCGGGCTGTTTCCCATATCATTTTCAACGATCGTTCTTAACATAAATATAATATCATTGT